>JZKD02S1252469.1:124204-135657 GCA_000966675.3 Picea glauca
CCCTTCTAGTAGATTCAACCACTTGTCTACAACATCTGCGTCTATCTGACCTTCAAATATAGGAATATCAAAGTTTATTTGTACCTTGAAGGGGTCGGTGCCTCCGTTCGAAGAAGATGCGTTGCCTGTTGGTAGCCACCGAAGGATTTGCGCAAAACTATCCATCATATCATTCCTTTGTTGCGTGAGGGATTCCTCAATCAACAGTTTGAAAGGATCTCCTATCCCATCATCTTTATTTTCTTCTGCCATGGGAGGTCGCTTGGGCGTGCGATAGCTTCTGTCCTCAAGAGAAACAAGCTCGAGACCCAACTCTTTGTACTCTGACCTCGATGGGGACATGCATTAAGACGAGAAGGAGAAGACTGCTCTGATACCATTGATCAGGATTTTATGAGCATAACAAAATGAATACAAATTATTAACAGGTTGTTAACAAAAAATAACAGAGATACAGTAAAACTGGTTTTCTATTCAATAACGAAATAAGCTGAAACTGTAAAATGCAGTGGAAACAAGCTTGCTGGAATGGTGGTAGCTTATCTCTGAGAAGAGATGTGACGACAACGTGCATTTGAAATAAGAAAGTTATGATGAGGCTCTGAAGGAATTTTTACAATAAGAAAGAATTCCAAAAACCATAGACATCCAAAAACCTAACTCTAGGAGATGCAGCGCCAAAAGTCATGTGGGCCCTGTTTGGGTAAGTTAGTACATCAACTTCCCGGGGTCGTAACATTTGCATACAATATCTGTTTTAGGCATGTGATAGTGCATTGGAAAGGTATCATCAAGAAGATTCATTTTGGGGGATCAATCATGCCTTTGGCTATCACTAAGGAGCTCTATCCCAAAAAAACTTCATTTAGGCCCTCAAAATGGCCACGGAAGTTAAAATTGTTAAAAATAGTAAATTGCCAAAATTGTCAGAAAACTATTTTGAGCCAGTTGGAAAAGGTGGGTGGCCACCGATATCCATATGGTCAATCCTCCCTCTTTAGGAAGAAATGGTCTCCATTTCCTTAAGGTCCCCCATTAGATGAGGAAATTTATGCTAAACTTGGCCCTAGGTGAGCCACTTGCCTTGGTACAGGAGCTGCCTTGCTTTGACGACTCAATAAAACTAGATCCTTTGTTGTCGAGTGCCCTTGACCTGTCTATACACAATATAATCATTGGATTCTTGTTGTATGCAGTCGAGGTTGAGTTCTTTTGGTGTCATCTATTTTTCTACTATTGAGGTGTCCAATAATGGTGGGAAATAAGGGTGAAGGAGATCCACGTTGAACACTGGGTGCATGCCAAGGAAAGGAGGAATGTTGAGCTCAAAATAATTACCCCCCATGGCCTTGGTGATAGTGTATGACCCATAACGGAGTGGGCAAAGCTTCCGATGGGTTCCTGTAAGGCGTTCTTTCTGCAAGTGCAACCAAACTTTGTTGCCCACCTGAAACTTATGCGACACCTGATGTTGATCATGGCATTGTTTGTACTTGTCATTGGACTTTTATAGGATATCCTGAACTTGTTGGTGGATACGATGGATCCACTCAATGAACCAGGTGGCTTTATCAACTTCAGTTGGAACATAAGATGAGTTGGTCAAGGTGACCACAAGGGGAAGTGCAACATCTATGGGACCCAATGGTTGGAATTCCATCCCCACTTGAAAGGGGCTATGGCTGGTTGAGCTATGCAGGGATTGATTGTAGCTATGTTGGACATAGGGAAGTATCTCATCCCATGTGTGAGGGTGATTTGAATTATACAGGCACAGGATATGCAAAATCATTAGATTTACAACCTCGGTTTGGCCATCTGTATGGGGGTGGAAGGTCATGGATTTGGTGAGCTTGGTGTCCAGCAGTGACCAGAAGCTCGACCAGAATGTTCTAAGAAATTGACTATCCCGATATGAGACAATGGTTTGTGGGATTCTAAAATGTACCCAGACTTGTTCAAAGACGAGCTTAGTAGTGGCCTCTGTTGTGATTCTCTTCTTGCAGGCAACTAGAATCACCATCTTAGAAAAGCGATCAACAATCACAAGAACACAGTCATTTCCCCACTTTGTGGATGGGAGGCCCAACATGTAGTCCATTGATATGGATTCCCATGGCTTGTTAGGAGTAGGAAGAGGGGTTTACATGCTCTATTTCTTAGTGGTTGGTTTGGCAATAGCACAAGCAGTGCAGGACCTGATATACTTGCCAACCTCCTATCGAAGTTTCGGCCAGTAGAAATGTTTCTATAGCATTGCTATTGTCTTTTCGACGCCGAAGTGTCCTGCCACCTGACTGTAGTGGTCTTCCCAGATCAGCTTTCCTCGCTCACTTGATGGAACAAAGATATGACCTAGAGGACACAACAACCCATCCTGAAGATGGAAATTATTGACAACTTCATTTGCACCCAACATTTGGTAGGTGGTGGTGAAGTCAGGGATAGTCTCATAGAGTTGGGGCCATCCAAATGTCTCATGGCCACAAGAATCTAGAACCATGGTGAGTGCCCCTACTAGCGGTCTGATGAGGCAATCAATGACATGATTGGTGCTTCCTATTTTATACTCGATGTTGAGGTGGAATTGTTGCAAGTATGTGGACCACTTTTGATGGTGGTCATTCTACAATTTTCCCTGTGTCTGCATGAAATGCAATGGCTTATGATCAGTGTGGATGACTGTCTCCTTCCCAAGAATGTAGTGTCTCCATTGGTGGCATGCTTTCACAATGGAGTACATTTATTTGTCGTAAGTAGGGTACTTACAAACAGTATCTGACAGTGTCTCACTATGATAGGCCATGGGGTGGCTGTGCTGAGTGAGAAAATCACCCACAACATAGTCTGAATCATCTTTCTTCATCTCAAAGGGATGCTCTAGGTCTGGTAGTGAAAGTACTAGGGCTGAGCACAAGCGCTACTTCAAATCATCAAACACTTGTTGGGACCAACCCCATGCAAATTTCTCCTTACCACCACCCCTTTTTATTTGGCTGAGGGTCCATGCAATATGGGATAAACCCAACACAAACCTGTGGTAGAAATTGGCAAGGCCCAAGAAGCTTCGAAGCTCAGTGAGTGTTGTTGGGGCTGGCCAGTCTCGGATGAATTTTATCTTGGTTGGATCCACATGTATGCCATGTTGATCAATGATGTAGCCTAAGTAATGGACCCTATCCATGCCGAAGGAGCATTTTTCCAAGTTGGCGTATAGCTTGTGTTGCTGCAGGGTGTGCAGAACCTACTAAATATGATGCAAGTGTTTGGCCCAAGTCTTGCTGTAAATTAGAATGTCATACAGATACACCACTAAAAAAGTATTGGTGAATGGTCGTAATATATCGTCCATCATCCTCATGAAAGTGGCTGGAGCATTTGTGAAACCAAAGGGCATGACCAACCATTCAAAAATCCCTTCCTTTGACTTGAAGGTGGTCTTCCATACATATGTCTGTTCTATCGGGACCTGGTGGTAGCCAGACTTTAGATCAATATTACTGAAGTATTTTTCCCCTATGATTTGATCAAGGAGGTCATCGATTCAAGGAATCAGGTACCGATTTTTGACTGTGATCATATTGAGAGCCTGATAATCAATACAGAGTCACCAGGTTCCATCTTTCTTCTCTACCAACATGATTGGGCTCCCACAAGGTGATAAGATAGGGCAGATGTGCCCCTTGTGGAGAAGTTCTTGGATTTGTCACTTGATCTCCTCATTCTCTAACAAAGAGTGATGATAGACTGGCCCATTGGGCAATGGTGCGCCTGGGGTCAGATCGATGGGGTGCTTGACCTGATAGTGCAGAGGTACCCCTGTAGGTGAGGAGAAGATATCCAAGTATTCTTCCATGACTTTATCTACTTGCTTCTACTATGTGGAGAGGTCGGCCATAGAGAACCTATATGTGGCTGTGATCTTTCACTTATTCTGAAAGAGAATCATGAAGAAGACAAAATTCTTGCATTGCTTAGTAGAGATCAAGGAAATAACATTAGGTGGGACTGCCTCGAGTATCTTGTACAATTTCCTGTTCAAAGTAATAATAACACTATGAGGCCTAGACTCATATACAACATGACGTTTCCATAAATAAGGTTGGCCCAATAGAACATCACAAACTTCGAGAGGATCAACATCACACAATACATCGTCTTTGAAGGGCTTGATGTCGTACAACAGTTGACATTGTTGGCTGACGTAGAGATCGGTTCCTTGGAGGAGCCATCCAATGGTGTAGGGTTGTGGGTGTGGCGTTGTTGGCAGGGCCAACCACTTGATGACCTCTGTTGAGAGGAGGTTCTTCTGGCTACCGCTATCAATGATGAAGTGCATCGGGGTGCCTTTTACCCACATTTATGAATGAAAGAGGTGCTCTCCTTCTTCTGGATCATCTGGTTCACCAGGCTAGAACTTGGTGGTAGCAACGATGGCACTAGGTTCTGCGTTAATGATCCGTCTTCCCCTTTCTGGGTTTGTCTCAGAGTCAGAATTTGCATCTAATTCAAAGGATTTCACTTCGGCCTCCAGTGACTTCTTTGAGCAGAAGTCAATAGTGTTATGCCAAGGGATCTTATGGAAGTCACACCACTTCCCAGTATCTTTCTTTATCTTTCTGGTGTCCTTCTTTGCTTGCGGCTTGGACTGGTTGTCCTAATACTGTCCATATTTGCTCTGTCCTTTTTTTGGTGGGTTGGGGCTGCCCATTCCTGGCTTTTGTTGTGAGGGGTTCCCGGGCCCGAATTGCCACATCTTTTGTTTGAGCTTCTGCTCGATTTTGACAGCATATCGGTAGTCCGTGCCCAAGGATGATATGTCCAAAAATTCCATTTTGGTCTGGATGTATCTATGCAAAGAACCGCGATACTTGAGCACCAGATGTCACTCTGAATATTTGATACCCAACTTGGTGCACAAGGTATGGAAGATATTTGTGAAATCTGGCACTGCTTGGTCTCTTTCTTGCCGCAGTGTGGTCCATTTGGTATACAAGTCATCATAAATTCCGATAGGGTAGTATTGTTCCTTAATAGAATCCTTGAAGGATTCCTAGGTGGCCGTGACTAAAAATAATGAGGTTTCCTCTATTTCCTTTTTCTCACAGAAAGTTTCCCACCAATCTTTGACATGGGGAACGACTTTGAGGAGTGCAAAAGTAATATTTTCTCTATTCAAAAAGTTATGGACAGAAAAATACCCTTCGAGTAGATTCAACCACTTGTCTACAATATCTGCATCTATATGACCTTCAAATATAGGAATATCAAAGTTTATTTGTACCTTTAAGGGGGCGACACCTCTGTTCAAAGAAGATGCATCGCCTGTTGGTAGTCGCCGAAGGATTTACGTGAAACTATCCATCATCTTGTTACTCTGTTGCATGAGGGCTTCCTCAATCAACAATTTGAAAGGATCTCCTATCCTGTCATCTTTCTTGTCTCCTACCATGAGAGGTCGCTTGGGTGTACGAGAGATTCTGTCCTTAAGAGAAACAAGCTCGAGACCCAACTCTTTGTACTCCGACCTCGTTGGGGACATGCATTAAGACGACAAGGAGCATACCACTCTGATACCACTAATCTTAATTTTATGAGAAGAACAAAATGAATACAGATTATTAACATGTGCTTAACACAAAATAACAGAGATACAGTAAAATTGGTTTTCTATTCAATAACAAAATAAACTGAAACTGTAAAATGCAGCGGAAACAAGCTTGCTAGAATGGTGGGGGCTTATCTCTGAGAAGAGATGTGATGACAACGTGCATTCGTAAGAATAAAGTTACGATGAGGCTCTGAAGGAATTTTTACAATAATAAATAATTCCAAAAAACCTAGACATCCAAAAAACTAACCCTAGGAGATGCAACGCTAAAAGTCATGTGGGCCCCGTTTGGGTAAGTTAGTACATCAACTTCCTGGGGTCATAACTTTTGCATACGATCTCCATTTTAGGCGTGTGATAGCCTGTTGGAAAGGTATCATCAAGGATATTGATTTTGGGGGCTCAATCATTCCTCTAGCTATCATTGAGGAGATCGATCCCAAAAAACCTTCATTTAGGCCCTCAAAATGGCCTTGGAAGTTAAAACTGCTAAAAATAGTAAATTGCCAAGATTGTTAGAAAACTATTTTGAGCTAGTTGGAAAAGGTGGTGGCTACTAATATCCATATAGATAAATCCTCCCTCTTTAGGAAGAAATGGTATCCATTGCGTTGAGGTCCCCCATAAGTTGAGGAAATTTATGCTGAATTTGGCCCCAGGTGAGCCACTTACCTTGGTGTAGGAGTTGCCCTGCTTTGACGACTTGATAAAGCTGGATCCTTTGTTGTCGAGTGCCCTTGATATGTCTGTCCAAAATATGATCATTGGATGCTTGTTGTATGCAGTCCGGTTTGACTCGATAAATGTTCCCTCGCTCACTTGATGGAACACAGATATGACCCAGATGACACAACAACCCATCCTAAAGATGGAAATTATCGACAACTGCATTTGCACCCAACATTTGGTGGGTGGTTGCGAAGTTAGGGTCTGTCTCATAGAGTTGGGGCCATCCATATGTCTCATGGCCGCAAGAGTCTAGCACCATGGTGAGTGCCACGACTGGCGGTCTATTGAGGCAATCATCGATGCGATTGGTGCTTCTTGTTTTATACTTGATGTTGAGGTGGAATTGTTGCAGGTATGTGGACCACTTTTGATGGCAGTCATTTTGCAATTTTCCCTGTGTTTTCATGAACTACAATGGCTTATGATCAGTGTGGATGACTGTCTCCTTCCCAAGAATGTAATGTCTCCACCGACGGCATGCCTGCACAATGGAGTACATTTATTTTTTGTAAGTAGGGTACTTACGGACAATATCTGATAGTTTCTCACTATGATAGGCCACGGGGTGGCTGTGCTGAGTGAGAATGACACCCACAACATAGTTTCAAGCATCCGTCTCAATCTCAAAGGGATGCTACAGGTCTGGTAGTGAAAGTACTGGGGCTGAACACAAGCGCTGCTTCAAATAATCAAATGCTTATTGTTGGGATCGACCCCATGCAAATTTTGACTTACCACCACCCCTATTTATTTGGCTGAGGGCCCATGCAATATGGGAGAAACCCAACATGAACCTGCAGTAGAAATTGGCAAGGCCCAGGAAGCTCCGAAGCTCAGTGAGTGCTGTTGGGGCTAACCAATCACGGATGACTTGGATATTGGCTAGATCCACATGTACGCCATGCTGATCAATGATGTAGCCTAGGTAATGGACCCTGTCCATGCTGAAGGAGAATTTTTCCAAGTTGGTGTATAGCTTGTGCTGCTGCAAGGTGTGCAAAACCTACTGAATATGCTACAAGTGTTAGACCCAAGTCTTTCTGTAAATTAGAATGTCATCCGGATACACCACTAAAAAATTATTGGTGAATGGTCATGGGATATCGTCCATCATCCTCATGAAAGTGGCTGGAGAATTTTTGAAACCAAAGGGCATGACCAACCATTCAAAAAGGCCTTCCTTTTACTTGAAGGCGGTCTTCCATACATCTGTCTATTCTATCGGGACTTGGTGGTAGATAGACTTCAGATCAATCTTATTGAAGTATTTGGCCCCCGTGATTTGATCAAGGAGGTCATCAATTCGGGGAATCGGGTACCAGTTTCTGACAATGATTTTATTCAGAGCCCGGTAATCAATATAGAGTCGTCAGGTTCCATCTTTCTTCTGTAGCAGTACGATTGGGCTCCCGCAAGGTGATGAGCTGGGGCAGATGTTCCCCTTGTAGAGCAGTTCTTGGATCTATCACTTGATATCCTCATTCTCTAACAAAGAGTGATGATAGACTGGCCCATTGGGAAGCGGTGCACCGGGGGTCATATTGATGGGGTGCTTGACCTAACAGTGCAGAGGTACCCCTGTAGGTAAGGAGAAGATATCCGAGTATTCTTCCACGACCTTATCTACTTGCTTCTTCTGTGTGGAGAGGTTGGCCGCAGAGACCTTGGATGTGGCTACGATCTTTCGCTTATTGTGAGAGAAAATCACAGAGAAGACAAACTTCCTCATCTGAGAGATGAACTTCCTGCATTGCTTAGCAGAGATCAAGGAAATAGCACTAGGTCTTCCTTAGGTATCCCGTACAGTTTCCTATTCAAAGTAATAATAACACTACGAGGCCTAGACTCATATACAACATGACATTTCCATAAATAAGGTTGGCCCAAAAGAACATCAAAAACTTCGAGAGGAGCAACATCACACAATACCTCGTCTTTGAAGGGCTTGATGCTGTATGATAGTCGACACTATTGGCTAACGTAGAGATCACTTCCTTGGCGGAGCCATCCAATGGTGTAGGGTTGTGGGTGCGACGTTGTTGGTAGGGCCAACCGCTTGATGACCTCTGCTGAGATGAGGTTCTTCTGGCTACCTCTATCAATGATGAAGTGCAGCGGGGTGCCTTTTACCCACATCTATGAATGGAAGAGGCACTCTCCTTCTTCTGGCTCATCTGGTTCACCAGGATGGAGCTTGGTGGTAGCAATGGTGGCACTAGGTTCCATGTCAATGATCCATTTTCCCCTTTCTGGTTTTGTCTTGGAGTCAGAATCTACATCTGATTCAAAGGCTTTCACTTCGACCACTAGCGACTGCTTTGAGCGGCAGTTAACAATGTTATGCCAAGGGCTCTTATGGAAGTTGCACCACTTCCTGATGTCTTTCTTTGTATTTTCGGTGTCCTTCTTTGGTTATGGCTTGGACTGGTTGTCCTAATACTGTCCATATTTGCTTTGTCCTTTGCTTGGTGGGTTAGGGCCACCCTTTCCTGGCTTTTGTTGTGAGGGGTTCCCATGCCCAAATTGTCGCGTCTTTTGTTTGAGCTTATGCTCAATTTTGACGACATATCGGTAGGCCATGCTTAAGGATGAGATGTCCAGAAATTCCATTTCGGTTTGGATGTATCTATGTAGAGAACATCGATACTTGAACACCAAATGTCACTCTAAATCTTTGATACCCAACTTGGTGCGCAAGGTATGTAAGATATTTGTGAAATCTAGCACTGCTTGGTCTCTTTCTTGCTGCAGTGTGGTCCATTTGGTATACAAGTCATCATAACTTCCGACAGGGTAGTATTGTTCCTTAATAGAATCCATGAAGGATTCCCAGGTGGTCATGACTGAAAATAATGAGGTTTCCTCTATTTCCTTTTGCTCACAGAAAGTTTCCCACCAATCTTTGACATGGGGAACGACTTTGAGGAGCGCAAAAGTAATCTTTTCTCTATTCGAAAAGTTATGGACAAAAAATAACCCTTCTAGTAGATTCAACCACTTGTCTACAAAATTTGCATCTATATGACCTTCAAATATAGGAATATCAAAGTTTATTTGTACCTTGAAGGGGGCGATGCCTCCGTTCGAAGAAGATGCGTCCCCTGTTGGTAGCCGCCGAAGGATTTGTGTGAAACCATCCATTATATTATTCCTCTGTTGTGTGAGGGATTCCTTAATCAAAAGTTTGAAAGGATCTCCTGTCCCATCATATTTCTTTTCTCCAGCCATGGGAGGTCGCTTGGGTCTGTGAGATCTTTTGTCCTCAAGAGAAACAAGCTCGAGACCCAACTCTTTGTACTCCAACCTTGTTGGGGACATGCATTAAGACAACAAAGAGTAGACCGCTCTGATACCACTGATCGGGATTTTATGAGAATAATGAAATCAATACAGATTATTAACAATTGATTAACACAAAATAACATAGATACATTAAAACTAGTTTTCTATTCAATAACGAAATTAGATGAAACTGTAAAATGTAGCGAAAACAAGCTTGCTGGAATGGTGGCGGCTTATCTCTAAGAAGAGATGTGACAGCAAAACGCATTCACAAGAAGAAAGTTACGATGAGGCTCTGAAGTCCTTTTTGAAATAAGAAAGAATTCAAAAAACCCTAGACATCCAAAAACCTAACCCTAGGAGATACAACACCAAAAGTCATGTGGGCCCCGTTTGGGTAAGTTAGTACATCAACTTCCCAGGGTCGTAACTTTTGCATACAATCTCCGTTTTAGGCGTGTGATAGACCATTGGAAAGGTGTCATCGAGGAGATTCATTTTGGGGGCTCAATCATGCCTCCGACTATAATTGAGGATCTCAATCCTGAAAAAAATTCATTTAGGCCCTTAAAATGGCTCAGGAAGTTAAAACTGCTAAAAATAGTAAATTGCCAAAATTGTCAGAAATCTATTTTGAGCCAATTGGAAAAGGTGGGTGGACATCGATATCCATATGGATCAGGAAAATAGGGCCATACCTTTTTCTGTACTGGTTTGAGCTCCTTTCTAATCCCACCGAGCATAGTTTGTCATGCGACCTATCGAGACACTAGTCGGTCTGGTAAAAATTGTTGCAGAGAATATGGAGGATTTGAACAACCAAAAACCCTAATGTAGGAGAAATGTTCCTCGATTTACCAATCTTCTATTCTACCTAGGTCAATCGTAATTTTGTCTGAAATTTTGAGAGGGGGATAGCCATATATGGCGGTGTGCATCGACACCACTACCCAGTTGTAGATCTCATAAAGGAAGTCTTTTGCCTTTTCTTCCCAAAGCTTCGAATGATAGATATGTATGGGTTTAGTGCTATTTGGATCCCAACTCCAGTCCATCAGTGGAAAAGGCATCATGAAATAGACAATGTCCATAATATAAGCTGGCATGAAAATTGGGTTGGTTTCCCTTTGGCTCTTAGTGAATGATATCTTGCAATATTGAACCAAACTATTCGACAATATCTTTGCCCAGTCAAACTTGTATCCCTCTACTACTCAGTGTATAATAGGTACCCACGGTAGAAAGAAATGGGTTGTGTTTTCCATCCCATAGAGCCTACACATCATCATTTCTATGTACATTATCTGAGGTTATACTGCGACAACTGGGTATATACCATGGGAATCGGCTCTGAATTTCTCAAGGTGAGTCTTATCACTGAAAATTCATCCGCACATGGCGACAAGAACTCAACATCGTCAAACAGTAATGAATTCATTCATGGCCCTGAATTAATCTCACAGCATTCAAAAAAGGTCAAAAACTATACAAAGTAGTGCAAAATTGAAGAGCGCTTTACAGAAGTTGGGTGTGCGCGCACGTGCGCAGAACAGAAACGTATAATGCACGCATATGCACACGATGTGTGGCTGTTAGTGAAAAAATCCGCACACCTGCTAAACGACACATTTATGAATGTGGTCAGCCTCCCAACCACTTCTGTTTCAGCTCCCAAGCTGATTTGACTTCCAAATCTGGGATGGATCTGAATGGTGCGCTGGATCCGAATGGTGGGCTGGTCAAAGACCTAATAATGCCCTAAATGGCCTCTTTTCACACTACAAAGTAGTTACACAATAACCCAATGCAATGCTATAAAAAGCCATGAATG
>JZKD02S1252469.1:136613-153100 GCA_000966675.3 Picea glauca
GGTAGGATTTCGGGGATAGGCATCCAAATAACTCCCCGTTATCTGGTTCTCACATTATCAAACATAGAGGTTGTCAAATAGGGAACTGAAAATCCTCCAAGTCAAGTGTTCCAATCACCATAAGGTAGGGAGATACCCGTGAAGGGTTGAAGGCCGAGGTCCGATTGTTCTGTGCATCCCCCCTTGAGGCACCCACCTCTTGGACGGAATCTAGCCCGTGACCCATTTCTTAGGCCAAAAATCTAAATGCCGCACTTTGACCGAGGTACCTAGTGACCAACTTTAGGACATCTACCCAGGTGGCAATTGTGGGCTGCAATTGCACCTTGATTGGATTTTGTGTGGCTATTGGGAAATATCGCCAGTTCTTTCGAGATATGCATCCTCTACCCCTCATTATAACCAATTGTTTCATCCTTCACTAGTTTCTCTTCCAGTGACTTCAGAGCCCACTGTTGAGTACTATTGGAAGGCCCAGTGCTATTTGAGAGGAAGGACGCTACGTCTTCTAGGACACAAGCATTTTCTTTCTTTTGATTCCCCCACGCGGACAAAACCCACTTACCCATATATATGCTTCTTTATCATTTTATGTATGATGCACATGTGATTACATTTTGATTTGGATATATATATTGTGTCAACATTTAACACAAAGGCTCTTGTTTCTATATTTTCTCTCACCACTTTTTTTTGCACACATTCACATAGTTAGTCTGACATCATAGGGGAACCATAGAACCCCCGTCGTTCACGAAGCTTGCTCAATATCCCTCCTATCTTAGGGGGAGTATCTGGTCATGCCCGCTCATCGACACCTCCTTCACACACTCCTGTGAGTGCTACTATCTTAGGATCATCTTTGTTTGGTTCTACATTACTTGGGTCAACTTCCCAAGGTCATCCATTCACTCGCTCTCCTCTTCACGGAAGCGGGGGACCTACTTCCTCTCAAGGAGGGAGCACCAACCCACCGAGTCCCCATCAAGGGTTAGGTGCACATCAAACTATGGCCGGAGCTAACCCTCCCACCCCACTACAGATGCCATATTTGGCCTCTCTCAACATCCTGGATCTCACCAAACTCACCAATGATCCTATATTGCATGACGCCACATGGCCTGCAATGCCAACAAAACTCCCTTCAAATATACCAAAGTTTGAAGGAAAGGCAGGGGATGACCCCACCAACCATGTCATGACCTTTCATCTATGGTGCTCTTCCAATAGCATTATGGATGATTCCATCAAACTGCAATTATTTCAACGCACACTCACTGGCCCATCGGCCAAATGGTATGTCGAAGAAAAATCAGGGTCCCATGCGACCTTTGAGTCACTGGCCAAAGCATTCTTGAACTTCTTCCAATTACCCATCCGCCACAACAATGGTCTAGAACTACTGTCTAACTTCAAACAAACCTTAGCCACACACATCGCTGATCACATTCACGAGTGGCGTAGGCGACATAGTTTGTGTAAAGCAGAAACCACCAAGAAACAGTGCCTCGACTGGTTTCTTAGATCACTTGTCTCTCTCCTTGGTAAGGATGTAGCTTCCGCCTTCCCTCAATATAAAGAGGAAGCCATCGGTAAGGCCCAACAGTATGACCTCATTTATGCATAGTCAGGGTACTTATATACAGTACTTCCTGATCTTCCAAAACCTGTGCCATTTGGCCAAGACAAACCTGGGATGTCTCACTCAGCAGACGGACTAATCGGTGCCACCACACACCATGGTCCAAAACCCCAACCACCACCGATGTATGGGACACCTCAATACCCGCTAGCATATGGGGGCACTCCTTATTACCCCCCACCCCCTTATCAACAACCATACCCTATTGCTATACCTCCACCTATTAGTGGACCACCGCCGACACCTCCCATGCATCCACTGCTTCCAACAACTAGTGGTACTCCCTCCACATCAGCTTATAGTACTAGTGAAAGCACTACACCTTCCTATGTACCTTATGGACTGGTACCACCATAAAATCCATACTTCCCATTTCCTGGTCCTCCACAATCCATGGCTCCCCCACATCCACATGCAGGGGTAAATTTTGTTCAACCTTCTGCTGCTCAACAATACAGCCAACCCAACCCATCCATCTAACAATGCCAAGAAGAAAGGATGGAACAAGAATAACAACAACCCAGGTCAAGGTGGGAATCAACCCCCACTGCACCAACCACCTGGGGGCAACCAGAACCAAGGGAACCAAAACCCCCAGGGGGGCAATAACAACAAACGCTAAGGGAGAAATAATGGTAAAACCATTTTCTCTTGTGACCTTTGTGGTGAATTCGGTCATTACACTCACCATTTCCCCCAGATCACCGATTTAAAATGGTTGAAAGACTTAGGTAGTCTTCCCCATTCTCTTGCACAAACTGCCCCTCAACAGGCACCACAACAATACGTGCAACAACCCCCTCCCACGGTGCTGCAATATCCTATTCCACATCAAGGTGTAATCAACACCCAACAGGACACACAACATCCCTCACCTCAGGTGGGACAATACCACAACCCAAAAAATCCAGCAGAGCGTACAATTCTACTCACTAGTGAGGAAGAAATCCTTCTGCAAACCCACAATCATCAGTATCATACCCCCACTGAGTCTCCTCCCACCTTTACAGAGACAAACCCTGCACCAACAGGACCCCCGCTGGTGATCCCTTGCCCTTCTTCCAAACCACCACTACGCATCCCCTGCATCCCTTTGTGTCGGAATGTCCACAACCCACAGGCTAGGGCAGCTCATAACTATAGCTTGGTAGACGACTTAGCACAATCCCCGGCTACCATGTCAGTCTTGGAAGTCCTCCAGACTTGTCCTACGCAGCAGATTTCACTACTTTCCACCTTAGGGGCAGTCGACCCTGTAGATAATCTACTCATCACCTTTGATCTGGACATCGGAGAACCTCGTTTTCCCTCCTTGATCACTTTTCAAATACCAGTAAAAATACAGAACATCACAGTTCATCGATGTATCATCGATAAAGGTGCATCTACGTGCATCATGTCCAAAAAAATATGGCAGAAAATTGGTTCCCCAGAACTCATACCCTCTGCCATCACATTACGAGCTTATGACGGATGACCATCCTCTCTGAAAGGGATATTCCAAAATGTCCCCATTGAACTCAGGGGCAAGACTATTCTCATTGATATCGAAGTTATCGACGCCCCACTCGATTATAATATCTTGTTCAGTCATAGCTACATGTATGCTATGAAGGCAGTGGCATCTTACGTCTTTCGGACAATGATGTTCCCCCACAATGGGAAGATCGTGACCATCGACCAAGTCTCGTATTATGAGCCTAACCCATCTGCCAACCTCGATAACATTCTTCCTCTCATCCACACCAACCAAGACGCCTACCCACTCGTCGAGATGGGTCATGGGATTTTCAAAGATCCATCCTTGTTAGGGACATACCATGGAGAACCACCACTCCTTCATCCTACTAACCAGGTATACGTCGTATCATCTAATGAAACTCACATAGAGGATTCTCTTCCTCCTCAGGAGGCTTCAGTCATTCCTGACGTCTCAATAGTCACAAAACCACTCCCACCAGAGCCTCCTGTGCCCTCGTCGAACTCAACAGTCCACGAACCCACATCCCCTCATGGAAATAATCTTGTCTGGGAGACACTCCCCCAAGCCCTCACCCAAATTCCCTTCTTTTACCCTCCCCCAGGTATTGAATCTTTTCAGGTGGCCGCAATGCTCACACTACCGAATATGGTGTTAGAAATCCCAGTTTGGTATTTACACCCACCAGAGATGGTCCCTCGACCATCCCTTCCCCCATAGGAAGGACTTCCCATGAAAATTCCCATCCTTACCCCCACCACCCCCCCACTCACTAACCCCCCTGCTACAGCTGGGGGTAGGAGAAAGAAGAAAGATCCCACCGCTCCACTTCCTCCACGAATCCCACCACCTTGCGCACTATGTGAGAAAGAGGGCCACCAAACCAACAATTTCCCATCACTACCTGAATTAAGGAATTTGATTCCCCCCAATCAAACTCCCACAACACCCATCACTACTGCTAGTCCCACCACTACCACCAACCCTTCCAGTAGTAAAGGGTTGAAGACCAAATACGCTTGTGCTATATGTTCAGAGTATGGCCATTACACCCATCATTGCCCAGCACTACCGCGTTTTCGGCAGACATTAGCGGCTGTACGCCAGAACTTCCAGAACAACCCACGCCCTGCTACGTCCTCTTCAAAAAATATCACTGACATTCGTTATGTCACCACTTCAGTCAATGAACGTATGAGATTCCCTTGCTCTCTCTGCAATTCATTAGCTCATTTTTCATACCAGTGTCCTATGATCCTTGAATACAGGCAACGTCAATTGGACCTACTTTACCAACCCGCAGAGGCGATAATTGACATTACCTCGTCACTAGAGGATCTTCATGTCATTTATCCCGAACCCAAGGCACTCCCAACACCTCCATGGTTCTTGAATGACGTCTCTAAGGATTTACCCCGCAACCCCCCCAACTCTCCTGCTCATTCCCCTACGGAGACTCTCCACCCAACCACCATGGGTACCCCTCAGTACTTCAATATATGGTTTATGTCGAGTGAGCCCTCCCCATCCCCTAGCATTGTTATCCATGCTTCTTCATCAGGGGGCAATCACACTTCCATCGAGATCACTCCTCACAACCCCTTATATTCCCGGCATTTCCAATGCAACGAGGAAATACTCGAAGAGCTAAATTTCCCAGACTCACTCTGGGATGCGCTACATCACCGCGCACTCTTCTCTCCACAGGAAGCTCCCATGCCTCCTAACCAAAACCCCATTTACACAATCGAAACTAAAGATTTTATCCCCTCCGGGCCTATCGATTGGTTTAACAACCCCATTCCTGCCCCTGATGCGTTTGAAGAAGGCAACATGGCCAACATTTCCCCCACCATCAAAATCGACATTTCCATTAAAAATGGCATCGTCGAAGAAATCATCATTGGAGCTTCTTGCACTTAGGAAATCGATGCATATAAAGCCCTCTTCCAGAAATATAGGGATATTTTTTCCTGGTCATACATGGAAATGCCTGGCCTCGATCCCTCTATTGTCAAACATCTCATCGACACCTGGCTCAACATCACACCAGTCCGCCAAAAACAACGACCGCTACACCCATTCAAAGCTGCGGCTATCAAAGCTGAAATTGACAAATTACGTGCTGTCGGGTTCATTTACCCCATCGCTTATACCTCTTGGGTTTCCAAACCTGTACCCGTCGACAAAAATAGGGCATTATTCGCGTTTGCACAGACTTTCGCGATATAAATAACGCATGTCCAAAGGACAACTTTCCAACATCTTTCATCGATCAAATTATCAACGACTGTGTCGGCCACGAGGCTCTCTCCTTTATGGACGGATTCTCTGGATATAATCAAATCCAAATCCACCCAACCGATCAGTATAAAACCGCATTCACTACCCCATGGGGTACCTTTGCATATCATGTCATGCCTTTCAGCTTAAAAAATGTCGGCGCAACTTTCCAGCGGGTGATGACATACATCTTCCATGATCTGGCTAAAATCATCCTCGCCTACTTGGACGACCTCACAGCTCGATCCAAGAAACGCACCCAACATCTCGATGATTTATGAATCATCTTTCAACGGTGTCGTCAGTACAACATCCGCTTGAACCCTCTCAAATGTGTGTTTTGTGTCATTGTAGGGCGCCTCCTCAGTTTTATTGTTTCCCAAAGCGGTATTACCATGGACCCCCTCAAAGTACACGCTATCACCGAAATTCCACCTCCCCGGAATTTACGACAACTTCAGAGTCTATAGGGAAAAGCTAAATTTCTCAGACGCTTTGTTTCTGATTATGCCATACGCGCACATGGATTCCTTCGCTTACTACGTCACAACATCCCATTTCACTGGGACGACCATGCCCAATAGTCGTTTGACGATCTTAAAGAAACACTTTCAAATGCACCTTTAATTAGTGCACCTGACTATAATCGCGACTACATCCTTTACGTATCAGCATCAGCTGTATCAGTAGTCGGCGTCCTCGTCTAGCTCGGAGATGAAAATCATGAACACGCCATTTATTACGTTAGTAAGATCCTCTCAGGACCACCCTTGAAGTATAAACATGAAGAGAAACTTGCTCTTGCAGTTTTCCTCGCAGTCCAGAAACTGCACCATTACATTCTTCTTTGCACCACAAAGGTCGTCGCAGATTCCAACCCTATGCAGTACTTGCTCATCCGTCAGCAAATTAATGACAAATTCGCTTGATGGATCGTTATCCTTCAGGAATATGACCTCGAGTTCTCAACACCTAAGAGTAAGAAGGCCCTCTTTCTCACTGAACTTGTCACGACTCTCCCCTCTAACACTACCAGTGCCCCCATCAATACCGATTTTCTCGACGAACACCTATTTTACATTACCTCGGACGATCCTTGGTATGACGACCTTCTCATATACCTCTGAACTCAAAAGTTTGGTAACCACCTGTCACGAGATGATCATCGATGTATTCGCCATCAGCCCCCCCGGTACCTTCTCATTGGAGACATCTTATACCAGTGGGGCATCGAAACCATCCTTCGTCGATGCCTGACTATTGACGAGGCCGATCGAGTCTTAAACGACTACCACAATGGTGCATGTGGGGGCCATCTTTCGGGTATATCCACTGCTCAAAATATTATTCAAGCCGGTTACTTTTGGCCTACCTTGTTTCATGATTGCATTCACGCCGTGAAACGATGTGAGCAATGTCAGCTGTACGCCAACAAAGCCCAGGCTCCCCCCGCTCTTCTCCACCCTGTCATTACAACCGACCCTTTTTTCAAATGGGGCATCAACTTTATGACTTGCAATCCATCCTCCAACAATGGTCACAAATACATCATTGTCATCGTTGACTACTTCACCAAGTGGGCCGAAGCTATGCCCACTTTCAACAATACCGCTGACACTGCAGCGCGTTTTTTCTTTAATCATGTCATATCCCGTTTTGGAGTACCACTCCAACTCATTTTCGATCACAGGAAACACTTCAAGAATGAGATCTTCGTCGAACTCTCATCTCGGTTAGGATTCTCTCACGAGTTTGCCTCACCCTATTACCCTCAGTCAAACGAATAGGTTGAGGCAGTAAACAAAGTCCTCAAGACCATGTTACAATGCACGGTTAATAAACACAAAACCAATTGGCATCATATGTTATTTTCCACGCTATGGGATTATCGAATGGTGGTGAAAACTGCTACTGGTTTCACACCCTTCCATTTAGTCCATGGGATCGAGGCAACTCTTCCCATCGAGTGAAAAATTCCCACCTTACACACCGCAATTGAGATATTACCTAACACTGCTCCAATGGAGCAACGCTTGCTGAACTTGGAGTCTCTGGATGAAGATCGTCGATCTTCCTTACAGAACAACGAGGAAGCTAAAAAATGATCCAAAGCTACCTTTGATCGCCATGTCAACCTTCGATCATTCGGTGAAGGCGACCTCATCCTCGCTTATGATATCGCTCACGATACCTTTGGCCACGACAAATTTGAATCACTTTGGCATGGCCCTTACATTATCCAACATTGCCTCACCAAAGGCACATACATCCTAGCCTCCCCCAAAGGCCTTGCGCTCAAAGAACCCGTCAACGGGTTATACCTCAAGAAATTTTATGCTTAAACGTAGTCATTCTACTTTAGGTTATTTCTTTTTCTAGTGTTTTTAATCTTTTTTTCCTCCCCTCTCATCTAAACTATCCTTTGTGCTATTAACAGATGCTTCCTCCACCAGCCTACCACATCAGTTAAACCGACGGCGCCAGCCGTTAGACACAAAATCTCGCTTCGACTGCTTGGGCTCTCTACACCCCCTCACATGAAATGCTCCATTCAAGCGGCATATGCTTGGGGCCAACAACCAACAACCAAGCCGAATACACTGCTGTCATTGGCCTCTTGGCCGACACCCAACGTCATCATATTCATCACCTTAGCGTCTTCCTCGACTCTCAACTAGTCGTTCTCCATCTCAACAATGTGTACCGTGTACGCGATCCGTGCCTCTTTCGCAAATACCTGTAGGTTAGGCTGTTATCTCAACATTTTGATTCCATTAAATTTACACATATTCCAAGACAATTGAATCAAATAATAGATCATATAGCTAACATGGTGTTAGATTGGCATATATCACATCAAGCTACACATACATAAACACATCACAAACCCTGTCACAACATATATAGAATAGACATAACCAACTCATCAGCAAAAAACATGTAGACAACATCAGGATCTCAAAAAGGTATACTCATGTATATATAAAAAAATCCCATCAGGCCATCCGACTGTTTACATACAAAAAATACATGTATCCACAGGCCAGTGTAGCACCTTGGTACAAAAATGGGCTCACCAGCCTATATACAAAAAGACATACATCATGCACCACTCATGGTGCCTCTATCACGCCACCACCTTTTCCTCCCTCAGGTGGTGGTGGCCCACCCCCACCTGCCCCAGGCAGTGGTGGCCCACCCACAGGACCCTCCTACCCCAGTGGCAGGCATCCACTCATCATCACAGCAAGCACTGCTACTCGCCGCACTATGGCCCGCCATGGTGGCGGTACCCCTACACACTGCTCCAGGAAACTCTCATCCTGCATACGTGTCCACATGCCCTCAGGCACATCCTGCAAAACCATCTCCAGACGACGGTGTATATCATCAAAATCTACTCCGGCCACTGCCGAAGGAGCATTGATGGCCCCGCACCAGGGTCACTGAACCGGTGCCTCCTCACTGCCCTCTCAGGCTCAGCTGGTCGCCTTGCAACCTCATCCCACTGACGTCTCTCTCCATGCGGTAATCTCTTCAGCTCTCGACGAGCCGACGCTCTCTGCATCTCCACCTTGTGCCTGCGAGGTGCCACATCTGCACATGCAAAAACAACAACAACAGATAGTATCAACATCTATATCATATACACATGGACTGATATCTCAGAAAAAAACATAAACCAAAACATGCACACCAATACTAAACATACCTCGATGGTCAAAAGCCTCCCCTAGAGGTAGTACCATGTCCGGGTCACCCCGAAAGTCCACCCCAGCATAGGGGTATCGAAGTACCACCTGCGGCATCTGCCGCCATATCCGTTCCGCCTCGGCCGAAAATAAGTGGCCACCTTCGCCACCACTGTGACGAAGCAAAACTGTTGACCACCACCTCAACCGCGGCTCACGTGCCCCTGAATCTCCAAATCTCCTCTGAAAACTGCTCATCCAGTCACTATTGTAGCAGGTACAAATGAGGTGGCAATGTGGGCCCTACAACTATATATAGGCCTTTTTGCCAAACTTCCACTCACCATTCCGGGAGCCCAAGGTATCCATTTTTCAAACCGTCTTCAGCCACGGGATCAACATCCCATCACCTACATTACAGCAGTCCCTGGGTCGCTTTTCATCCTGAGCCCCTGGGGCACCTTTTTCTCATATCATGGTCAGGTACACACGTGCATAGTCACATTTATCAAATACATCCTCATCTCTTTGATTATCTTCAGATATGGTTCACTTTGGGTATTTGGTTTTTCTGTGTGCAGGTACTTGCTCATCATCCCTCGGCATCACCCCTTCAGGTATATACTCAACAATGACATGTAGTCTTTCCCAATGTATCGCATTTACATTTCCAGTCACACCCTCTGATATTGGCCTCTAGGATCCCCATTCCCGGCTCTGCAGTACCCACGCCTCCATTTGCATCTTCGGTACTTTCACCTGGTAGCATTCTTACCCACATGAGTTGTCCCATTCATAGCACCTTTTGCCACTTTTTGACACTCATGCTGTTTTTCATTACCCTTTAGGGATGGGAGTCCCGATAGTCTTTCATCATGCCGTGAATCAGCCACATACTCCTTCTCCTCATTTTTTCTAGCTTTCCCACACAGGCTCCCAGATTATCTCTTTAAGGTTCTATTTTTACCTGCACCTCCGCAGTATCATACACCCTCCACTTCATCCACAATCAATTTGCCCATCTGCGAACCTACCTTCATTTCACCTACCTCATACAAAAACTCACCAATGGGGCCCCCACCCTTCATCAGTCTTCCACATACATTATGCCCTTCATGGGCCACCCGTATCACACTGGGGCACCCGTTTCTGTATTTGTACATTTCTCCCCAAATATTCGTTATTTATTTGTACAAACGCTTTTATTTCCAGTCATTATACTCTCTTTTTTTCGTCACCTTTGGCGACTTGCTTCCTTCATTTTGGCCACAAGTAACCCATGTCACCCTTGGTTGGCGCATTACTTACCATTTACCCTTGCCGAAATTGTCCATATCTTCAGAGTACCCTACAGGTCACTTACCTCTACCCTCTGAATTTGTTCACCTTGTCCCGCCTCTGGCACAACTTATCATCGGTCTTGTCGTCCCCCTGACACTTGATCTCATTACATGGTTGCGGCCACTTTTTATCTCATACATCCTCCAACCTAGGGCAGTATTGAGTCATCCCACTTCTTGACTTCATCCATGTACCTCTGCCACTTCCTCACCACAGTAGATTTCATGAAGCCCTTTTCTTCTGGAAGTCGCATCCCCTTTTGTTGACATCAACACCATTTTTCTGGAAGGGCGACAATATCTTGATTCTCATTCTCCACTCAATGAGAGATCTCGGACGACATAGAGTGAAACACCATTGCTCCCTACTGTCGTTGACCCCCGTAATATTAGATGCCAACACTTTCTCATGTTACGGTGGGTCTTACTTTGTGACTATTGCAGTTAGTTCTGTTATTCGCCAAAGACCTCTGAACTGGGCAGGGCTATCAAGGCCCACATCATCACTGCTACTTCTCACCGCGATCAATGGATACTATTCAGAGTATGTTCATTTGTAGAATTATCTTCTGCCTTTATCACGACTGCCCCCGAGGGCACTGCAGTTGTCTACACCAACACTTCAGTCATATTTTTTCCAGAGTTACATGACACGAGCATGGGGCATGCCCACCTTGTTTGTACACATATTTCTATTTTTATCCACCTCATAGAAGATCGGGTCCTACCGGTTCCTTTTTTCTCCAACGGATCGCTCTACACGATCCCACTATTGCTCTATCTTACAACAACATTCTCAGTAGAAGAAACATTGATGGATTTTGGCTATACGTTTGCTCCTAACCTCATCCATCAGGGGGCATCTGTTATCACTGAAAATTCGTCTGCACATGGCGACAAGAACTCAACATCGTCAAATAGTAATGAAGTCATCCATGGCCCTGAATTAATCTCACAACATTCAAAAAAGGTCAAAAACTATACAAAGTAGTGCAAAATTGAAGAGCGCTTTACAAAAGTTGGGTACGCGTGCACGTGCGCGGAACATAAACGTAGAATGCGCGCATAAGTGCACGATGCGCGGCTCTTAGCGCAAAAAGCCGCGTACCTACTAAACGGTGCATTTATGAATGTGGTCGACCTCCCAAACACTTCTGGTTCAGCTCCCAAGCTGATTTGACTTCCAAATCTGGGCTGGATCCGAATGGTGGGCTGGTCAAAGACCTAATAATGCCCTAAATGGCCTCTTTTCACACTACAAAGCAGTTACACAATAACCCAATGCAATGCTATAAAAAGCCATGAATGCACCTCATTTTCTCAAGGAATTCTAAGTAATGTTATGCTCCCTATATTGTTTTAAGGACTCACTCCTTGACAATAGCACATTGGCACCATTTCATTGAGAAATCCACCTCTCCATTGAGTGGATTTGCAAAGGAGTTCTTTCATCACTATTTTTCATTTTTCTTGTTGTAAGGAGAGCAAGCTTGTGAGGGTCCAAGAGCCTTCCCTTGGAGGAAGAAGGGACTCATAGTCCCATTTCTTCTTGGTGCTTTGATTTCATCAATAGATCAGACTAAAAACATTGGTGATATGGGTCTTTTTGTGTTTGTTATCTCTATGTCCCTATGCTTATGATTTTAGTTTGTATTAGTTTAATTCTTGCTTATAGTTTTGTTTTTCTTTCTCTAACTCTTTCCTCTACAGATGTCATGCTCAGCAAGACCCAACTGGGCATGCAAACACCTCTTATTTGCTCACCAAGGTGATGAAAAGGGTGCAACAACGAGAATACCGGTCTTTAATTAAATCGAAAAGGTTTTTCCCGTATTGGTTGCATTCTTTCTTGTAAAATTCTACCAGGAAATTCACATTGTAAACGAAATTGGATACCAAAGATAATTTGTACATCACCTGCAGATGTTTCGGCCTAAAAGACCCAATTGCGATATTTTGTGTATTGAAAATAGTTCTGGTTGGGATATCTACGTGGTCCAGCTCCCAACGGATCATATCATTGTAGGGTAAGAGCCTAGGCATTGTTGCTACCTTATGTAGCTCTGTCTGAGAAAAAATTTTGTATTTGGTAGATAGGTCCTCCTTCTAGTTGTCCCTCGAATCATACGAGAAATTCACCAATTCATATTGTAAGATGTTGAATACTAGCGTCTAGGATTTGACGGTGTTTATGCTTCTGGGCGAGGTATCGGAAAGAGCGTCTGTATTTTGGCTTGAACTTTCACCAGTTGCTTTAGTTTATTTTTGTGGAGGTATGGTATCAAGTCTCAGAGTTCTGTTATCTAATACAAAGAATGAGAATGAAAAAGACTGATTATTTCGGTAAGCCAACTCTATGAAAAAAAGAATGTAATTCAAAAATGAAAAAATATTTTTTTCCTTAAGTGTATCAATCTGCGTATACCTTCACTGACAATGCATTTAATTCCTTTAATAAAACGATTTGGGTGATAAATCAGGATCTTATTTGAAATCATTTCCCGAAATCAACTATTAATGCCATTAATGGTCAATATTTCATGATCGGGAAAAGCATAGATAAAATTTGAATTTACCTGCATTTCAAATCAATGTAAACTTAATAGGAGATAAGATTGCTTAATGTGTTAATAAATCAATTTTATCCTATTAATTAATCGTGTTTAACCTTAATCCATTTCGGGTTTTCAGACCTCGGGTTATCCCATATTAGTTCAAGCTATGATCGCTAAAATGCGAAGTCACAATTGATTAATTAACATTAATTATGTTTAACTTTTTAAGTAATCGCGATTAACTTCAAGAGTTTCACGATTTTGCATATCGGGGCTTTTGGTGGTCACTCGAGGCAGGATCCCTGAAATGAGAAGTCACGATATAATTAATTAACCTTAATTTCTTTTAATCCTTTAATTAACATATTTTTAAAGCTAATGACAATTTCATGATTTCGTATATCGAGACCTTGGATTTCTTACATGTTGGACTGTTAGTATCGCGAAACCCCAAAACCCGACATTTCGAAGGTAGCCTTTAGTGATTTGACCTTTTAACGAGTGGGTGGCTCCATAAATTTTGAGGATTTTAGATCATTGGATTCGACGGAAGACTTCATCAACGATGATATTCAAATGCACGTTTGTATTTATTTAAACAAGCATGAAACTTATCTAAGTCTAAAGTATTGAAAAATATATGTGTTCCAATAGTCTATTATTCCATCTTATTAAGATCCATATGAAATTTTGATTGTAAGGCAAATACCTCAATATTTTGAGTTAATTCAAATATTTTGAATTTGTTATAATCAATTACATCGGTTGGAATTATTTCCTTCCATGCATATTGGTTCATAAACTATCATAATGGGTTTGATTTTGAATTGTCTTTCTATTTCATAAGTGACATATCAATTACTTAGTTACCCAAATTTCTTTGGGTAATACCATAAGTCTTCTACTCGGTAAATTGCTTTCCATTAAATTTCTCTTTGATAGACAGGTTGTTGAAGAAAATCTTATGCAAGAAGGTATAATCATAACTTTATTTTGGTTGATGATAAATAACATGTTAGTTTTCTTTTATTATTTTAGTTTAGTTATCCTTTTCCGAATGAATAAGAATTAACATTTAAACTTAAAGTGATTTTCCCATTTAAGTTAAAACATTATAATTTGCATTCATTCCTTCTTTTTTTAGTTTGATATTTTAAATCAAATTAGTAATTACTTTTAGAATTTTGTATATTTATATGTTACTTGAATTATGTTTCGAGTAGTGAAATTTTAGTTTCGAAAGGATTTATATAAACCTTGTACATATATATGTATTGTAGATTTTGTACTTAAATGTTTGTAGGATTGATTAAAATATATTAAATGTAAATATAGTAGTGAATGTATATAGTAGCTTTTGTTACTAAATAGTTAGAAGTTTACTTTTGTATTTTAGATAGATCCCTTTATCTTCCAACGAAGTTGTAAAACCCATCAGGGTGAGTCATCCCAAACATCTTAGGTTAATTATACAACCTCGAACTAGACTTTCCCTCACAGTTGATGGTGTGTTCACATATTCCTGTCAACAGGAGCTCCTCTAGGTCTCCTCAAGTTGATAACCCAAGCGCTTCAACTTGTTGCAACATGAAATTGATCCCCTTTGTGATCACCTGCTATGCTCACTTCTAGGATCATTTATATGGTTAGATCTATGATAAGTTGTGCGACAAATGTTGCATTCATCTGCCTTTCCCAATTTCTCTGTTCACCCAATGAAATTTGCACCTTTTCTCTTCAAGGTGTGCTAAACAGGTCCAACACTTACTTCCATTAGACATCAAACCAATCAAGTATACACCTATACTGTCTCTACCATCAAGTATACAATATGTTTTGTGATGAACTCTATGACGAGTTCTGCAATCACCCACCCAATCCAAGTGCTTCATTTCACCAAAACATCTTCTCTCATCCTATACAAGGTGTGTACCCAGATCAACCTTCCACCACAATCTCAATCAAACCTTTGTCATAAATCTAATGAAAATTATTTGGTGAACTAGTTTGCTCCACCGAATGGTTCACCAAGTCCACGAACATTCCCAACAAATTGTCTTCGCAACGAACTGCATTCATTTTGTGATCTATCATCATAGTAGTAGAGCATGATTCTATCTCTAATACCATATATCATCGATATAGTGGTGAAGAACTCACCAACCCTTCATCAAAATCTACAACAAACAAGCTTTGATACCATCTATCGTCAATATAGTGCTGAAGAGATCAACAACACTTCATCAAAATATGTAATGAAAAAGATATGATACCATCTATTGTCAATATAATGGTGAATATCTCACCAACCCTTCATCAAAATATGCAAGTAAAAAAAGTTGATACAATCTCTCACATCCCCATAGTGTTCCTTCCCAAATCTTATGATTGTGCACCTCTTGAGGGCATGTAACACCGCGACATTTCTCACCTGGATGCTTGGAAACACCAAGGATACTTTGTTTGGACTACGCCTCTTCACCTAGAGCATAATTGTTGGAGCAAGCTATTTTGGATAGGTTTTAGGAATCACATAAAAACAGATCGTGTGACATTTTGGAAAAGGAGAAACGCATGTGGAAAGCATCTAGTGCATTATTAGGAGTCAACGCACAAGAAACGAGAGTTATTTAGAAAGTTTTGGGACATTGTTACCACTTTGTAACCATGTTGTAATGGTCTTAGTGCTAATAGAATACTATAATTATGTAATGGGGTTTTGGGTAGAAGGTAACTTTGAGAGTGAATATTTGTCTAGTGGTTCATATTGTTGACTATTTTGGTTGAGTTGTCGAGTATGAGTTGAGTTGAAGATCAATAGAGAGGCATGTGTGCACTAAAACATAGAACGACTTAGGCAAGTTTGGGTTTTTACTGAATCTTTATGTATGAGTGTAGTGCACATGAATGTAATGGGGATCACGAATGAATGAATAAGAATACATTCGTTGTGGACATAGCCTAGTTTGGGGTGAACCACGTTAATTCTTGTGTTTGGATGTGCATGTTGTGATGATGTGTTTTCTTATTCTTTTTAATGCACACCTATGATGAATGTTTAATATGCATATGTTAGATATATTAATTAGTTCCACGCATATGATGAATGGTTAGATGAATTTGTCATAGATCATAGTACTGATATGGTGTCATGCATTGAACATATGAATGACTATTAAGTAAACAATAAGGAATGGATGCCACATACTCTCCCATGACTACAAAAACTTGGTTCCTGCAGTCCCCTTAGGTACTTCTAGTGAGACTTCACCTGCTTATGGGTGATTCCAAAAGGGTCAGTATCTTGGTGAATTAATGATTAACCCCAATTCTTTCCACTGCATGCCAACAAATGGTTCCATTACTAGGACCAGGATCTACGAATGAGGGGGATGTGGAGGCCCACTAAGGAGGAAATCAAAGAATGGTGTAATACTAAGGAGATCGATTTTGCATTAGATCAGAATCATAATCCAAGGATAAATGTGGTGTTGG
>JZKD02S1252469.1:174088-192381 GCA_000966675.3 Picea glauca
CTTAATTTTTACAATCAAAGAAAGCCATCCATGTGGCAAAATGAAAGCAAAAAAAAGAAAAAATATGGATTTTAACCCCCTAGGTGCCTATATTTTGACTAACCCTTCACGTGGAGAGAGAATCTAAGTGTGGTTCATATTAAAATTTGCATAGAATCAATATTTAGAAGGCTATGGGCCTTCAAAATACCACAAAAAACTCATACAATGTTGAATTTATGGACAGATGCATGGGTCACAAAGTAGACAGAGGTGCATGTGGTGCCAATGCACAAATAAACAATGACTTGTTGGTGCACGTGCGCAGAATGCGCTGAGGAACAAAGTGTTCTTGGCGCACATGCTCGGAAGGTGCACCTGTGGGCTGAAAAACCTGTGCACTTTCTGATACATGACTGGGAATAAAATTTCGGATGAAATTCTCCTATCTTAGCTCCAAATTTAGCTTTTTGCAGGTAGGCTTGGGCCGGTTATGATCCCTGCAAGTCAAATTAATAAAAAAGAAGTGCTCAATCAACCCAAATGGGGAGGAAATTGATACCTATCCTCAATGGAGTCACCAATCTGTTGTATCCTTTTCGTCACCTGAATGAGCAAAAGGGGGACAATTACAAGTTCAGTTGGGTTAGCTGAACAAGACAGAAGTGAATGAAAGAGTTAGAAACATCAAGCACACGAAATAAACAAAAAAATAAGCTAATAACGATTAAAGAAATTAAACTAAAGTGCATAAGGGAAATAGAACAAAAGAAAAACCGATATTCATGCCACCAATGGATAGATTGTATTAGTGGGAAAACACCAAAGAGAAAGGGAGACTTATGGGTCTCCTCTTCCTCTAAGGGAGGGCTCTTGAACCTCCAATGAGAGAGCTCCTCTTACAAATATCAAACTAAAAGGAAATGTTGAATAAATCCAAAGCTCATTCACTCAAGAGGTTATGTGAATAACCCAATGAAATGGTACTTATATGCTCCAATGAGGAAAGAGGTTCCTTGCAGGAGAATAGAGGCAACATAAAAATACAAATATATTCTTGGAAATATAGTGCACCCATGGCCTCTTTTTATAGAAAATATTTGAGGCATTATCCAATTGGTCTTTAGTGTGAACAAGGGGCCCTTTAGGGAACCTTTAGGTCTTTGACCAACCCCCCACTCAGATTTAGCTCGGATTTGGGGGTCAAATCGACTTGGGATCTGAAGTAGAATAGATTGGAAGGCCGACCAGAATCATTAATGCATCGTTCTGAAGTGTGCACACCTTTTTGCGTCCACATTCGCGCATCGGGTGCATGTGTGATTTTCTAGCATTTTCGACTGGCGCATGTGCGCGTGCTTCCTTTGCATTCTGAGCGCATGCTGATTTTATAACCAATTGTATAGTTTGTGCCTTTTGGTGATATGTTTTTGAATATGTGGGTGAACTAATAGGTGTTTGGAGATGCTGGATTCTTGTAACCATTTGTGGATGAAATTTCAGCGATAACAGGTAGGCTACCATAATCCTGTGCACATAATATTCCGAGTTTTTTCCTTTCCTGCATAGTGACCTACTGCAACTCCTTCATGTGAGAATTGATATTACCATATTTATTTCATGCTCCAGTACAGAACGTCATAGAATACCGTCTACACCTAACTTGTACAAACTTTCTGCTATCAACTGGTGGTATGTTTCCTTTACTACTAGTTGCTTCTTCTGCGCCACTGTGAAGTATGATGGGGATACTCCTGTGCTAAAAAATGAATGACAGTATGGATTAATCGAACCTACAAAGTCTGTTGCAGTAATGATGTACATAGTTCCAAAGTTTAATGTACATACTAGATTGTAGTAATAGTCTATCGCAATATTACTCTATGACAGTAAGTTTTTACAACATCTAGGGAAGTTCCAGATGCATTGGTTAGGACCATATGTGATAAGGTTCATCACAAAATCAGGTGTTTCTCAGTTGGAAAAACTGAATGGATAAGTTATGGAAGGATTGATTAATGGTAGTTGGTTGAAACTGTATTAGGATAATCATTCTTATGCACACTAGTCTGAACTTCCCATAACATATACCATAGAACTTGTATTATAGTGTATCATAGAAAGAAAATGGTTCACGGAAGAAGTGGAAATTTGAAGAGTGAATCAATGTTCAAAGAAGTTAATATTAGCAAGTAAACGTGATAAGCAAGAAAATGTCGCGGAAAAGAAAGAAGCAGGCATCAAGGTGCATAGATGAAGTGTAACACCCTAGTTTTGATCCATATGAACTAGAATGTATTATGTAAATGTGACTTAGGTTGGTGAGCCGATAAATTTGGAAAGGGGTTGAAGTTCCTAGAAATGTAATACACACACACAGAGATATAATTGAGAAAAGGGCCCAAGTGGCTAAGTCTTTTTATTATATTTTATTTACCCATTTTAGTTTTAATTGAGAAAAGTGGTTACATGAGATTCTTGGGAAGAAGACCATGTGGTTCTTGTTTTCATTTAATTAGATAAACATCCCTTGTGGGTTGTTTTGGGGGTTCACTTGTTCTTCTCCATTCACTCTTACACTCTTCTCACTCTTTTATTTTTTGGGGTTCCTCATTCTTTCCAATTCGTATGCTCTTGGTATGAGCATGGAAAATGAATGGTTGGAAGAGGAGATCCATTACTATATGGATGAAATAAATTGTTGGTCACTCCAGGAGGTAATGGATTCCAGTGTGCATGAGATTGATGGAAGTTCGGAAATAACTATCCACAACTTAGAATCCTTAGAGTTTCCAACAAGGATATTTCCTGACCAATAGCACTGAAGCCCTAGAGAGAAATGGAACAGTGTGAGGGACTTCATGGTAGAGAAAGGGGTTCATTTCTTTGGGTTGTGAAATATGAAGGGGAAAGAGATATAGAAATTAGGATTTGTTGTGTGGTTTGGAAATCATGAGAACTTGTTATCTAACTGGTGCTTTTTTTTTAGATTTGACCTAGGAACTGCCCTTGTGGATTCATAGCCTTGGCTCAGGGGTGACCTGTTTTTGAGTGTAAATGAACAAAAATGTCTATGGTTGGGAGGAATGTCCTTGGTCTGCAACCAGTTGGTGAATGTTTTCTTGAAAAGATAAGTGCTCCCTATGTTTTTTGTATAATGTATATTCCGTTGTGTATTTATTATTATCTCTTAAATTTGTATTTATAATATGCATGCTTTTTGGTTATTTTTGTGCATGACATATTGTTCATTTATTTTATGTTGTAGCATGGATCTTGATTAATTCATGTGAGTATTTCAGCTTATTTCAGAATTAATTATTATCAGAATTTGAGATCAGATATGGAAGTGAGTTTTTGAGGTAGCATGCCTAGCTTGTTGGTGGTTGGGAACGTTACATGAAGGAAGCAAGTTGTGTAGAGAGGAGATCTCACAGATAACAATTGAGAGAATTAAAGAGGAAACATGATAGGAAAAATAATTTATGAGGAAACACCATGTAAAAATGACAGAGACGTGTAGTAATAAATGGAAAGTATCTTGGATATCGTAACAGATTGACAAATCTAGACCTAGATACACCGAAAGATTCAGAGTTAATGTAGGGTTAAGACATGTATTGAATGAAAATCACTAGTGGATTAAATGATAAGTTTAGGCACGAAGATAATTTAACCACAGTCGATGGGTTATAAAATCAAGAGAAGGGTTTACGAGGAAAGGTTACAATCAATTATAGTTTCAATAGAGAGTCGAGCAAGGCGTTGCATATCCGAGAGAGTGTTGTAGAGTTATAGGTGTTAGTCATACGGATATTGTTGTAGAGAGAGATGGCACCACCCAAGGCAACAATGACATCAAAATTATCACCAAGGAAACAACAAAGTTAGCCAATAGTAGTACCTGTAGTTAAAGAAACCCCCAGGGCATCGTCATCAGATATGAGATTTCCAAGATATTGCATACCACCAAGGAAGGATGCAATGAAGCCATTTGTTGTCGAAAGATGCTAAGTATCTCCTTGTGGAGCCATAAATCTCACCTGGAGTAATCATGGAGGAAGATATGTTAGGCTTGGTACCAAATTTAAAGTATGTAGACCATGATATTATGGATGAGAAGAAATTCCTAGAGCTAGCGCCAAGCAAGTATTTGAATAAATACATCAATGCAAAAACACATATGATTGTGATAGAGCCACATGCATGGGAAATAGGGCTAGAGACAGATGGAATCCTAAATCTATTCGACATACCACATTTCAAAAAGAGCACAGAGATCAACATCTACATAAAGTTGTTGTTGAGATGCGTGCACATAAGTTACTTATGGATTGATAGGTCGATCTCCCTTAACACAAATTTGATTGTGTGAACTATTGGACTACCATCACAAGGGGAGGACCCCTCAGTATTATTTTCAGACAAAAAAAATGAGAAGGATTTATCAGAGAGTATGAGAGAGAAGTTTCACACACATAGAGGAGTGCATGGTTGGGATGTAGTGAGCATACACGACCCTTCATTGAGGTTTGTGACACAAGTGTTGGCCTGTAAGTTTTTAAGGAAGTTTCAAAAGTACCCCCCAAAAGCAATAATAGAAGAAGCTAAGAAGTGTGTCTAGGGCGTGTAGATGAACTGGGTGACATTTTTGCTCAACCGGTTCTTTATCGAATGTGAAGAGGCATAAGATAAATGCATTGAATTTCAGTACACATGGTTACTAATTTTAATTGCATTAGCAACATGGAGGGAGTCATATGATGTGTAATAATTTGGAGAAAACGATAAGGCATGCTTGGCCACAAGATATCATAACTTGTGGCATACCACGCATAAGGAGCGATAGTTAGACAACAATATTGATTTTTACATTTACAAGGAGACCACTGGGCAGTGTGTTCAGGATACACCGCAAATACAATGACATATAGTAGAAACATATAAGTCAGTTACGTGGTTCAAGGAAGATCGCCACTATCTTTACATTCAAGCAAAGAAGGATCCAAGAGAAGAATGGTTAGCCACGAAGTACAGGATAACAAAGGAATAATTGGGACTAATCATGGAAGACTGGGACACAGACTGGAAAATACCATTGTCAGACACTAAGCAACCAGAGGCACAACAACCAAAGATTGAAGAAAAACCAAGAGGAGGAGAAGAAGAAGGGAAATAAAAGAACAAAGGGAATACTATATTGTTCCCAAGGGATAAGAGGAAAGATATCGACAAAGAAAAATCATTGCCAAAAAGAAAGAAAAGGAAGGTTGTGAAGGATTCGAATATACAAGCATTGACAGAGGACGATCTGGAAAATATTGGTGATCAGTTTAAGGAAGTTAAAGTTGATGCGTTTCATCACGCGACACAACAATAAGAGGATATGAATATAAAGATGAAAGAGCAGATGGCTGAGTTGCGCTAGATGTTAGAAGAAGAAAGGATCGCTCCAGCACGACAGATAGAAGATGCACAGATAACAAACACATCACAGATTGTTGAAGTGAGGCCAACAATCTCTCAGTCATTAGAAGTAGCATGAGAGTATAGGATGGTACATATAATGTTAGTGGAAATAACATTCACATCAAACGAGATGCATGAGTAAGCGCAAGCCTTAAGTCACATTGAATTAGATTTTTCAAAGTTGTCAATAAAGATGTTACAAGGATTGCAGGTCATTGTTATGCAATAACTCAACCTATGTGCAAAAAAGACCTCCAGTGAGTTGGTTAAGGTCACGATAGAGAACACAACTTTGTATCTCAACTACAACATAGTAACCATGGAAAGGGACAAGGTTGTGCATAAGGAAGAGAGGATGCAATAGGCATTTGAACAAGTATATAAGGAACTTCCAGAAGTACCAATGGAGGTGGATACTCCAATAGAAGAGTAGGTGCCAAAGATCGATGAAGATATTCAAGACTTCCCTTAAAGATTATAGAATTGGAAGCACACACAATATCAGGTACTCCACCTAACAAGAGATAGAGAGAAAAGGCAGAGGATGGTGAACACGACTGTTGAGAATCTCAAGAGTTTAGAAGAAAAGTATTCCAAACTTTGTGAAGAAAACACATAAGTTTGGACTTGGTTGATAAAAGATGTCGAGTTACAAGCAATTGGGCAGAAGATTCAAGTTGTGCAGGAGAAAGGATAGAAGTTTATGGATACAATGAGCAACTTGTCACTAGAAGAGAAGATGACAACAATGGAAAAAAACAAGAAGCTATACTCTGAAATGAACCAGATGAGCGCATAGCAACATACTCTTACACATAAGATGTAGTTATTACAGGAAGATGCATACGGGGTAGCAGAAGAGCTCGCAGCTGCATAAGGAGTGGTGAAACAAGCCGCCCAGGAGACTACCGAGAAGCTACAGGGCCTGATAATAGTGCAGGTAGTAGAAGAGTTAGCAAAGAAAGAAGAATATGTGAATGGGACAGTCCCCACTACTAAGCAAACATTCAAAATTTCTTGGCGACCAAGCTTGTGGCGAAGGGAGAGCACGAGCAGGCACAAGTAGATCAGGATGAGCCACATGTGAGTGTTGGGGGCTTGTTGGAGAAGGATGTTTTGGATAAGTTTTGGGAATTACATAGAAGCGGATCACGTGACATTTTGGAAAAGGATTCAACGCATTATCATGAGTCAATGCACAAGAAACGAGAGTTAGTTAGGAAGTTTTGGAACATTTTGTCCACTTTGTAACTATGTTGTAATGGGCTTAGCCCTAATAGAATACTAAAAATATGTAATGCGGTTTTGGGTAGAACGTAACTTTGAGAGTGAAGAGTTGGATATTGGTTCGTATTATTGACTGTTTTGGTTGAGTTTTCGAGTATAAGCTAAGTTGAAGATCAATAGAGAGGTATGTGTGCACTACAACATAGAACGACTTGGGCAGGTTTGGGTTTTTACTAAATTTATTTATATGACTCGTAATATTATCATCATCTTAAGGTTAGATAAAGAGCATGTTAATCATCATCATTATGGGTTTGATTGTCAAACATAAAATGTAGTGAATTATAAATTAGGAAAAAAGAAAAAATGGAGTAAAAATGAAAAAGAAGTACGTTAAAAAAGTTAAAAAAACCATAGTCTAAACTTTCTATGAAATTACTTTTCTCCGGTGATTTTTTCCGAGGACATTTGCACAAAATCCAACAAGAAGTTGTTAGATCCACATATTTGAGTGATTATTTCTATATAGTCTAAGTAACCCAGATGTTTTTCAACATGCTAAATCTATTTCTACATTCAAAAATGAATTTTAAACAATAAAAAATAGTGATTTCATGTAGATTTATATCATTGAATTCCAACGAAAAAACCATTTCACACTGTCATTAAAAAAACTACATACAATTAATTTTAAGAAAAAATATGTCAAAATAATTAAAAAGAGAATATGGTAAGATTGATATTACTTGTTAATAGTGTAGACAAGTAACATTGCAAGATTGATATTACTTAATCTTGCTAAAGATATTTGTTGGATTTTTGTATCTTGATTATGTTGCATAAAGGACAAGTCAAATCTCGATAATAAATACACCTTGATTAGGACAAGTAGAATCTTTAATACCCAATCTACCGACATAGCTTGACTAAGGACTAATGTAGTTGTTGAAATATTTATCTTTGCAACTTTACAAGTTATCTCTGGTTCAGAACTTTACTAGCTATCCCTCATTTGATATTTACTTTAATTGAACTCCACTACTTTCATTGTATGTGTTATGATTACGAGTAATGAGTATGTGTTATGATTACTTGATATTTACTTTAATTGAAGTCCACTTCCTTCATTTTCTGTGTTATGATTACGAGTAATGATAAAAGGGCTTTTTAAAAAAAATAAGGTTATTGAATTAAAATATTTTATTCAATTTTGAAAGTTAAAAATGTTTTATTATTTTTATGGAAATTTACAAAATAAAATTTCCTTTTTATATAAAAATATAATATTTTTACTTTTATTTTAAAAGTATTTATAGAATGTGGATATACATTATATATAGGTAATTAAAAATTATTATATATTAGTTTATGAATATCATTTATTATTATTTATAATTTTATATTTTTTAAAAGATAATTTAAAATTATTATATAATAGTTTATGAATATCATTTATCGTTATTTATAATTTTATATTTTTAAAAAGATAATTTAGTGAAAAATTCAATCCCCTTTTTTTTATATATATGTATATTATATTAGTGATAAAATAGTATTAGTATTTTTCTATTTATCTTGGTGATTTATTTATTTATTACAAATTTAAAGGAAAATTTTCAAAATTTCCGTGCACTGGATCATAGACATCTAGTTAATTTAACGACAATTTTTCAAATTTTCCTTGCACTCGACCATAGACATCTAGTTAATTTAGCGAAAATTCTTCAAATTTTCCCTGTAGTGGACCATAGAAATCTAGTTGGTAAATTGCATCCCTTAAGTATGTCAGCTTGAAAGTTAGAATAAATCATGATGTATTTCATTTTTGGATTACCAAAGACTTCCAAAACCAGTGATTATATCTCGATGGCGCTTGATCATTTGACCAAGGTAGTGTATTTCATTCCAGTTAAGACTACTAATATGACATGTCACATAGACCAAATATTTATATGAGAAGTGGTAATATTACATAGTGTACCAAAGGTTATTATGTCAAATCGAGACTAGGTTTACTTCATAATTTTGGTAGAGCATGTTCTGTGAATTGCACACAAAGTTAAGATTTAGTACAACCTATCATCCAGAAACCCATGGCCAAACAAAAAGAGTTAAACAATGCCTGGAAGACATGTTTTGAATGTATGTAATGAATCAACCTAGATGTTGAAAAGACTACCTTCCACTAGTAATTTTTTCCTATAACAATGGTTACCACCATTCTCTTATGGAGAGTCCACTGAAAGTTCTATATGGACAAAAATGTAATTCACTAGTTAGTTGGGACAAATTGGAAGCATGGTTCACTTAAGGGAGTAACACCTTAGAACAAATGGAAAGTATAGTGAAGCATGTGAAACAAAGTCTACAGACAACATAGAATAGACATGCGAGTTATGAAAACTGGAAACTGATCGAAAAACATCAAAACACAGCTTTAATGTTGGAGAGAAAGTGTTTCTTAGAGTAAAAAAAATAGTGTCTCCTTACACTTGGGTAAATGGAAGTAGTTAGCACCTAGATATCGCGGACCTTTAAATATTTTGGTGTAGATTGGTGTAGTTGCTTATAGATTGTCCCTACGATCACATTTGACTACTCATGATGTCTTTCACGTGGCCTTAATAAATATGTGTCTAATCCCAACCATGTTCTAGATTTTGATGTTATATAGATGAAGGACACCGGGGAGTTCCATACCAAACATCTAATCATTGTTGGCACTAAACACCAACACCTATAGAGTAGAGTCATTGACTTGATCAAGTTTTTTTTTTAGCATTGCTCCAAGGAAGGTGATACATGATTACAACTTGAATAAAAAATGAGACAAAAATAAGCTTATTTATTTGATGATAACTCAACTTTGAGGATGTAGCCTACGTTGAGGAGGGTTGTGTTGTAACACCCCATCTATATGAATCCTTCTCGGTTACTCTCTAGAAGGTTGACCTCCTTATTAATTCATGATTATTTTGGATTGTGGACATTATCTTCTTTTTTTGCTACAATGATGTATTGAACATTCATTTTTCTTAGCGATAATATGATGTTAAGTACTCATTGTTAACTATATGCATCATTTTGGTTGGAACTTATGCATTACTAAGATGTTTATCATTAGTGAATTAAAGGTATAATACATATTAATGATCCATTCTTTTCCATGACTAAATGGTTCAATCAAGCAATATGATGTTCTTTTGAGGAACTAACCTTTGAAGTAGATTTATGTTTCCTAGGATTCACACTAGCTTGGGTCAAATGTTGGGAGCAACCTAGAAAGATGCTAATTATGTGGTAGAAATCATACCCAAGGAAAAGTAATTTTGTTCAATGAGGAGAGTCAACCTAAAGTACAACAACTTGTTATACTTGTGAAGGGAAATATTAATTTAAATAACTTACATGGTTACTAAGTTGTTTATAGTTAAAGGCCTAAGTAGGTTGGGTTTGATTCATCAAATACCTATTTTATGACCTTAGTATTTTTACCCATATCCTCAATGTTTCCCAAGCATTTTCAAGTGTAGAAAAAATCATGGAAAGGGGGGATGGTAAATAAAAATACTTTCTTGGAAAATAGTTATTATCTTTTAGGGGTAGTACAAAAGAGGATGACTTCCTAGAGTAAGGGGGATGGATACTTGTTTCTTTTTTCCTTGATGAAGAGAGAATTTTTATAGATCTATGATTTATGGGAGAAATCTAAAAATTAATTCAGCATTGTCTAAGTAGGCACAAGGTGGGTGGAGGTATACCTAACCTAAGGGGGGTACTAAGGCTCAATATTGAACCTGGAATTGATTGGGGGAAGAACCCCACCATTGGTGGTACTATGGTATGAAGATAAAGAGTGGAAGTGTTCTTGCACATCATAACTCTAAGAGGTATGGAGGTATTGTAAATCCATAGGTCTCCCTACCACATAATTGTTGTTGCGGTGGGATTTTATTTATTTATTGTTGTTAATTGTTAGGTAGAGTGTGTTAATTTGAGTCGAATATTTAGGGAGTGTTTCCCTATACTCTTATTGAGATTAATCCTTACTCGAGGGGCATCACCTAGTTCTAAGTGTTGCATTTTTTAGGTAGGAAAATGACCCTTGGTCATGATTCCCCCCATATTGGTCATTCTACGTTGGAGCATTAGTTTGCACCAGTAGCTAATCTTAATCAAGGTGTGGAAGTTTAGGTGTGTCATAAATTTGTTTCTTAATGCAATGCAATTTGTTTTTTTAATTACTTTAAATTTTTTGGAGAAAAATTCCATCAAGTAACAATCCTCCAAAATTCCGTCAAGTAACAACCCTCTCAATCAGTTCATGTTGGGTTGGGATATTATGTCATTCATCTCTATATGGGTACACGATAATATCATATTGAGAGTGAATACAAAATAATATAGATTTAGTTCATAAAAATTAAGTTGGAGGAGTAATAAAAATGAAGAAAGAAATATAAAAAAAAGTGTAGAAGATAAAAAAATTGTTAAAAGCAAATCACAAGTTATCTTTCTTTTTTATTATTATCCATTTTCATATTTATTTCAACTTTTCAAAACCTTAATACAATTTTGAAAGAGAAGAAATGACAACAATAAATAATAGTTCCACATAATAAGAATAGTTCCAAATAATATGAAGATAAAAGACATAATATAATCTTACCCCAACCGGAACAAAGACTATTCAGAATGTTAAAATATTGTCTCTGACAATGACAAATGAGAATAAGAATAGTTACTAAGTCATATTTATTTCAAACTTTTCAAAACCTTGATAAATTTTGGAACAAAGATTATTCAAAATGCTAAAATATTGTCTCTGACACTGAGAAATGAGAATAAGTAGTTACTAAGTCACATTTATTTCAAACTTTTCAAAAGAATAGTTACTAAGTCATATTTATTTCAAACTTTTCAAAACTTTTATACAATTTTGGAACAAAAATTATTCAAAATGCTAAAATATTGTCTCTGACAATGACAAATGAAAATAAGTAGTTACTAAGGCATATTTATTTTAAGAAATGACAACAATAAATAATAATTCTACATAATAAGAATAGTTCCAAATAATAAACATACAATCTTACCCCAACTGTAACAAAGACTATTCAAAATGCTAAAATATTGTCTCTGACGGTGACACATGAGAGTAAGAATAGTTACCAAGAGTGTCAAATCTCTCATGTAAATACTCTAATAAAAAAAAGATAACTTTTTTCCATAGAGATATGATAGAATAATTTGAAAGATAAAACACATGTAAATAGTCTAATCAAGAAACATAACTTTTTTCCATAAAGATATGAGATAATAATTTGAAAGATAAAACATATGTATGAACATAGTTGGGCTCTAATTTATTTATTTCTATTAAAAAAAAAAGATAAAAGATATAATACAATCTTACCCCAATTGGAACAAAAATGTTAGAAGAGTGTTTATGAAAATGACAAATGAGAGTAAGAATAGTTACTAAGAGTGTCACATCTCTCATGTAAACTCTAATCGAGAAAGACAACTTTTTCCATAAGGATTTGATAGAATAGTTTGGAAGATAAAACATATGTATGAATATATTTGGGCTCTAATTTATTTATATGACTCAAATTATTTTACTTTAGCTTGATTACTGATATATTATTGATGGAACTAGTCCCTGCCTAAGAGAGGGGGAGGGAAGGATAGCTGAGTACTGGTTTTCTTAGGTATTTTGATTTTTTTTTTCAGGCGAGAATATTATCGGGCATAGTTTCTCTTGGTTCTGGATTACTGGAATCCTTTTTGGGACTTGTTCAGGGTTAGGGGCCGGTGTGGGAGTGGTCTCTGTATTGACTTATTGAGCAGGGGTTTCGTTGTTTTTCTATTACTCTCCTTTAGTGGTTAGAGTATTTTGTAGTAGAGCTTTGAGTTTAGGTTTACCTGAGAGTGTTGTTATGGTAGCATTTTAGGCTTTAATGAAGTTTTTTGGCCGGAACCTTCATTATTTAGGTTTTACTTCTATTTACGTTACTTCAACACTTACTCTTTTGTCAGCGATGCTCCAGTATGTTTTGTCTTTTCCCTTATAGGCATATGTGCCTCATTTAAGTTTGGTTTTATTTCTTGGTTTTCCTGTATCTAGCCTTCATGGGTTTCACCGATGGATACCTCAATCATTAATGAAGCCATGTGATTACCCGATTTTTATTAAATCTTATTGGGGTGTGTAGGGCCACCTTGAACTGATTTATTGGCTCAGATATTACAGGTGGACTATCATGAATCCACCCAAGGAAATACTATTAAATGAGGAGATAAGGATTTTAATGGGTAAGGACAACGTAATTCTTTGGCAGGAGGCCGAACTTATTACGTCAGGTGATTTACATCGGAGACAAGAAAAATCCTCGTTACCCTTAGGCACAAAGGAAAATGTCTCAACAATTTACCCTCCACAAAAGTCTTCCTTATTGTCGGGCAAAGGTTTCACCACTTCTGCTCAACTTGAGAATTTCCCTCTTACAGTGGAGGATTTGGCTGCATTAAAAACATCTTCTAAAGTTTTTTCTAATTCTGTGGACAATCTTTCTAGTTGTACCAGTATCGGTAGGAAGGGTTATAAGTCCAAGACCCATTTGCCGAGGATTAGGAGACAGTGGAAATATAACAAGGCGCTCAGGAAGATGGTTCTCAGAGATGACATTGGATTGAAGGATACTTGTTGTCTGGCACTGTGCGGTTTAGTGGGTAGATTTACCTACAAAAATCTACAGAAGGATACTCTTTCTGTTTGGATGGAAAAGACATGGAAGCCTTTACTTGGTTATGTTCCTGAGTTATTTCCCCTTACCAAAGGTTGGATGGGGTTCCTTTGCAGGTCTCCCGAAGACGTGGCACTCCTGTTGTGAAAAAGGTGGCTAAATGGAGGGAGTAGTCTCATGGTTAAAAGATGACATGTTGCCTTTAACCCAGAAACATGTTACTTCTCCAAGCGACATTTCTGAGTTTTATTGCTAGGTCTTCCTTGGCAGTTCTAGAACGAGGGATCCCTTTAGGCTATAGGAAAATCACTTGGGGTTTTCTTTTCCATTGAATTGGGTGCTTTGGTTGCGTTATCAAGGAAGATTGGGAGGGTTTTAGTGGAAATGGACATTACTCAGGGGCTACCAGAAAATTTAGAAATTGAGTGGAGAGGTAGACGCCAGATACAAAGTTTGAACTATAAGGGGGTACCTTTTAGATGTAGAATTTGCTGAAGCACCGCACATTTAATTCATGACTGTAACAGTCCAGTGGAGGTCGAGCTCGACCCTGAGGAGCCCTTCCCGGATTATATGACTGAGGACACCTCAATGGATACTGTTTTTTTCAGAACTGGACTCGGTCCTTCAATGCAGGAGGGAGATAACACTTTCTTGAATCAGTCTTTATTGGGTAAGTTATCTATTTACTGTCCTTCTCTTTTACACTCTTTGTCATTAGTGGAATGTGAAGCATTAAATTCTTCAAAGTGGATTTTATCCTCGACACTTTGTGCTTCGGGTTGTATGGGAAGAGAAGGGGACGACATTACCCTTTCTAGCTCTCATCCTAAGAACTTTGTGAATAAGGGTCAGGTTTTAGAAGCGACTACTTTGGGTTCTCCATTGGTCACGAAACCTGCCTGTTTGGTTAGAGATGATGTCACTTTTTCGACCACTGTCTCAGAGACTGTGGGTCTTTCATTAAACCTTTCCTTACCTGAGTCATCTCCACCTGTGATGGAGGATTTGGATGTGCTTCCGGGATATCATGAATCGGAAGGAGAAGAGACTACCCTGTCAGATGTTTTGGACTCTTACTTACCATTCATTCGGGACAAAAACTCATCCATTAATCTGCCTATTTATTTGGGGAAGTCTTCAGTTACACTGCCACAACAGGAGGGGGGGGTTAACTCATCCTTTTCACTTACTGGCCGAGAGGGAAAGAATTATGCCTGGTCTCATGGCCTTGGCTTTGAAATTTCTCCTATAAAAACTAGAAGTGCAAGGAAGAAAATTGTTTCTATTCCAACCACTGACACACAAACTACTTCTACTTCCAAAGGGGGGGCACTTAGAGCAGTTGAAGCCCTTGCTAGGGATGTTTAATGATTTGTCTTTCACTAAATCTTCAGGGGACTAGAGGCACCTAGAAATTGGACTCCGTTAGGAGAGTTTTGGATAAAACTTGTTCGGATTTAGTTTGTTTACAAGAAACTTTGGTTCATTCTGAGAAGGCTAGAAGGTTTTTGAGTTTGATTCATTCTTATTGGTATTGCTGTATAGTCACCTTTGTCGAAAATTCGGGTGGCTTATTAGTTGCTTGGGATCCGTGTGTATATGAATTAAATGCCTCTCTAACCTATGGTGGAATACTTCTGACAGGTCACATTATAGAAATAAAAATGATATTATCGATTTTAAATGTTTATGGACCCTGTACAGAGCAAAGGCTATTTTGGACTAATTTATCTTCTTCCGGAAGTTTATCAAAGAAAAATCTCATTATAGCTGGTGACCTCAATGTGACACTATCTACGGAAGAAGTTTGGGGAGGTTCTAATTTTTCAGCACACACAACAGGCTTTTATAAGTCCCTCTTTTAGGTGAATCATCTCATTGATATGGCCCTAGACAATTTGGTACCTACTTGGAGAAATGGGCAATCAAGGGTAGCACTGATATCCAAGAGACTGGATAGATTTCTTATAGCAAAGGATTTATTGACAGGGATTAGTCTATACAGAACTTGGGTTGAGTACCCATACATATCGGACCATGCTCCAATAGTCCTTAAGTTAGAGATGCCTCCTTTATATAAATCTTTCCCTTTTAAACTCAATCCTTATTGGCTCCAGTTCCAGGATTTCGACTTATTGGTCCAGGATCTGTGGACAAAACCTCAATATTATGATGAATTAGAGTGTAAAAAAAGACTTCTATGGAAACTTAAATATTTAAAGGAGCGGACCAAACAGTGGAAAAAAAAAGACTAGATCAATCAAATACTCGTCTTAAAGAATTGGAACAGGATATTACAGTTCTATTAACTGAAGCGACTACAGATCTTCTTACAAAGGAAAAGGAAATTGAATTAAAGGAAAAGGAAGGGATGAGAAATAATATTTTAAAAGAAAAAGAGGAGATATGGTGTCAAAGAAGTCGTGCCATTTGGATCAAAAGCAGGGATCAGAATATGATTTTTTTTCACAATTTCACAAATTATAGGAGAAATAGAAAAATTATTTGGGAGATCACAGATGAGACGGGTCTGTTACAGACGGGTCGGAAAAATATAATGGAGGTAGCAAAGAATTATTTCAAAAATTTCTTCAATGAATCAAATGAAACTTCCATTATGAACCAAGTAAAGGTGGCTGAGTATTTCCCAAAAATGGTGATAGAAGCAGAAGCTAAGAATTTATACAAGTCGGTAGGCCTAGAAGAATTAAGGAAGGTTTTAAAGAGTTTCAAGGTTGATAAGAGCCTAAGCCCTAATGGCTGGATAGTGGAATTTTGTCCACTTCTTTGATCTGGTAGGTGAAGATTTATTGAACATGGTTGAAGAGACGAGGCTTAAAGGTAAGATCTGTGGGGGCTTGAATTTGACTTTTATTGCATTAATTCCCAAAGTTAATAAACCTCTTGGATTTGGGGATTATAGGCCGATTTCATTATGTAACCTCTGCTATAAAATAATTTCTAAGATCATAGCAAACAGGATAAAACCTTGTTTATCCAATTTGATTTTAGAGGAGCAACTGGGTTTTTTAAAGGGACGTCATATTCAGGATGCCATAGGGACTGTTCAAGAATGTTTACATAGTATAAGGAAAAATAAATTAAAGTCTTTAGTATTAAAACTAGATCTACAAAAAGCCTATGATTGCGTTAGCTGGGACTTATTGAGGATGATTCTTATTCAAGTGGGTTTGGGCACAAAAATGACAAACTGGATCATGAGCTGCGTGGACACTACCACCTTTTCTATCTTAGTGAATGGAGAGGCTTCGGGGTTCTTTAAAGAAGGTAGAGGCCCGAGACAAGGTTGCCCCTTGTCTCCATTACTCTTTATATTAGTTATGGAGAAATTAAGCATTTTATTGAAAGAAAGCCATCGAGAGGGGAAGCTGTCTGGTATATAGGTCTCAAGAACTATTAAATTTTTTCTTATTTTATATGTGGATGATGTTATCATAATGTCAAAGGCTACATACCAGGAATGGTGGGAGATTGATAAGGTTTTAAAACTATTCTGTTCGGCATCAGGATTGAAGATCAATACTGCAAAATCAACTTTTCACCATAAAGGATTATCGGATCTGGAGTTAGATCCTTTTAAATCCCTTTATCCTTATATTTTTCTCAGAATTGGCAATTGGCTTCAAATATCTTGGGGTGTTCATCAAGACTGGTACTCACTGTTTAGAGGATTGGCTTTGGCTAATTCAAAAGATGGAAAAAAAGATAGATAATTGGTGTTATTGTTGGCTATCATTGGGGGGTAGAATTATTCTTTTAAAAGATGTTTTAGAGAGTCAGCCGGTCTACTGGTTATCATTAACAATTGTTCCAAATTCTATTTTGAATACTCTGAGAAAGATTATGATGAACTTTCTATGGAATGGGAATCGAGAAACAAATCACATTCATCTCTGCAAGTGGGAACATATATCAGTACCAAAGCGCAATGGGGGATGGGGTCTGAGAAATCTTTTGGATTTTAAATAGGCGATGGTTGCAAATTCCCTTTGGAGAGTTTTAACTAGTCCTAGCATCTGGCACAGAGTTATAAAAGACAAGTATTTATATCATCTGTCAGTTATAAACTGGCTCAGATCTTTTACCTTTCAGGGTCGATCATCCTCATGCATTTGGGGAGGCCTTTAAAAATCTATCCATCTTATCCTTCAATGGCTATCTTGGAATCTTGGAAAGGGCCAACTTATAGAATTAGGGAGAGATAAGATTCTTGATTTAGGGGAGAAATATTTTTTGTCTGATATTTTAATTTCAGATCTTCATGAAAGACATATTTATTCTTTAGCATAGGCCCAACGAATGGATGACAGATCTTATTCTTCTTTTTCATGGGTAGAGTTATGAAATTGGACTAACTGGTACTTCAACAACGAAATGGGACAGATTCAGATTGGACTTAATAGATGTGGGGACCTTTCTACAGGACATAGAGGATTCACTCTTATGGACCGGGGGGGAGATAGATCAGGGGTTCCAAGTGTCAAAAATTTCTATAGGGATTTATTATCAACAAGGAATTTGAGATATGTAAGTGGATGGGGATGATCCATTTGGCAGTGGAATATACAATTAAAAATCAAACTCTTTTTATGGTTGGTTGTCAAAGGGAAAATTTTAACTTGGGATGTTCTTCAGTCCAGAGGAAGAGAAGGACCGGGCATGTGCTATCTTTGCAAATCATATTTGGAATCTATTGATCATATTTTCATCCATTGTGCTTTCACAAAAGTTGTGTGGGAAAAGATTATTACAAGGGGGGGTTACAAACATACTTGGAGTGGTAGGAGTTTGGAGATTTGCATTCAGGAATGGTTCGAAAATAAATCTGTACCAACAGTATTGGCT
>JZKD02S1252469.1:195830-247675 GCA_000966675.3 Picea glauca
AAAATATTGATCACACTACCAACCTTCCTAACCTCTTAACTCAACAAAAGTATGGTGATCTTGGAAAGCTTCTCTTAATGATTTTCGAGCACAGAAACAAAATTCTAAAGAATCAAAAGTAATCACTTACCCTCTTAAGGTCCGATAGACCAATTAGGTCTTAGTGGACGTTAATCATCATCATCATCAAAAAAAAATTCCTTAAAGTGGACTATCAAAATGTGATAGGTAAATTGAATCCCTTAAGTATACTAGCTTGGAAGAAATTATGGTGCATTTCCTTTTTGGATTACCAAAGACTTCCAAGACCAATGATTCTATATTGATGGTAGTCAATCATTCATCTTAGATAGTGAATTTGATTCTGGTTAAAACTACTCATTTGGCATGTTACATGGTCAAATCATTTTTTTTCCAGGTAACAACCCCCATGTACTTCCCTTCATTTAGAGGACGATACCTAGGGTAAACCCTAGATTATTCATTGTACAATTCCAGATCAACAACAAGGTTGAATGTTGTTTCAACAATTTACTCATAATGAGTTCAACATGTGATCCAAAACTGATATTTTAAAGACTTGGTTGAGTTTTAAGCATATGTTAAATTACCATTCAAAAACTTAAATGAGGAAGGAGATTTTAATGAAAGAATGTTGCAGCCATCATAATGAATACATAACATAAAGTAAACATTAAGAGCAACAAACCATAACGTTAAGATTGTTAACGAAGTTCGACATAAGTTTTCCTATGTCTCTGAGCCTTTGTCTCAGTGGGGGAGGCTTTCTTATTAATCTTCAATGTTGCAAAATTACATCAGAAGTATCTCAAATGGATTACAGATTAGTCTGGTTTTGTTCTTCTTGACTTCAAGAATCCACACAATTGACAACACTGAAAAATTTTGAGCGTAGCTCCTGAAAATGGCCTCCAAAGTTCGCTTCCTCAATGGCTTCCCTACATAAAAATGACTTAAGATTCCAAATTCTTCAACATTTTTCTAATCTGAACCTCTCTCATGCTGTCAAAAACCTCCGGCTTTTATATATTTGGATTTGGGTGTCACCTCCCAACTTCCTCCCAAGATATGGCCTAAAAAAGGGCTCTAGATCCTCATTTTTGGACAAAAATCACTACAAATCAGCATAAATAACAAAAACAAAGTCCAAATCCAAAGTGTAAAACCCACTTTTTGGAAAATATTTGGTTAAGCCCCCAAGAATAGGGCACGCACCCCTTTCTTTAGTCATATGGGCACCCATGTGGCCATGCTCGGTGTTGCCCCTTAATTTTTTCCACCCAGTTGTATGCATGGTCCATGTGGTCGAGCGTTGGTCAACCACCAACCGTGCCCCCCTTTCTAGCTCCTAGTCTAGCACTCTAGTCGCAGGCTAGACCCCTACTGACCGAGGCTTATCCCCAAACCTCTGCCAACATACACTTTAAAATAATAATTTTCCATATGGTGGTTAAGTAACACCACTAGCCCAGACGGTTAGTGTAGGGAGGTTAGTCGATTGATCTCCCGAGAGGTCAGGGGTTTGACCCCCATCGAGCACAATTTTTTTTTTGACCAGTCAACATTGGAAAAATCTGGGGTGCCATGTGGCACCCTATGATTGGGCCATGTGCCACCTCTGGATTAGCCCGTACAATCCAGTCACTCATAATCACCCTACCTAGCCATCTTCCCAGTCAGCTGCACAGTCACCCCATACGCCATGTGTCAATCCTACAACCTGCCACTGTCGCCATGTCAATATCTGTACAACCACGTGTCGATCCCATATCCTTCCACCTGTCACCACATCAACGTTAGTACAATCAAGTGTCACTGTCATACAATGCCACGTGCCAAATTTCTACAAGTCCAACTCAGCCCTGAAAACGCCAAAAATGACTGCCATGTGTCATGCCCTGGTGTTGCAACATGTCCCTACTGATGTCATGATGACATCACCTACCACGTCATGCTAACGTCAACAGTACAACATGTTGACTATTGACTTTGACTTTTTGACTTTTTTTCCTCTTTGGGAAAATGATGAGAACGTGATAACTTTTGCATACGATGTCCATTTTTGGAAAAAATATATGGCCAGAATTGACGTGACGAGCCCGAAGCAATGGAGTTGGTTTCTTCTGATTCCAAGAACTTTGATTTTCAGGCCTTCCTAGATCCATTTGGATCATGCCTCCCCACTAAGACCTTTTGGTCCTACAAAGGGGTATTAACCAATCATCAAGTGTGGGATAGGCCTCCCCACTTGTCCTTTGTATTTAAACTTTGTCCCGTGCACCTGTCGCATCATAATCAATTGCATAATAACCATGACAATTGAAAACATATTTTTAGCCACTTGAAATCATTCATATCTTACTGAATCCACTACCATCCATGTAGAAAACATTAGCAATGATAACAATTAGAAATATGAATGAAACTGAACCAATATGTTTGATGTTCTTCCATGAAATTAAATTATCTTGAAGCAAAGTATGATTGAACTTCCATTCTACAATCGTCTCATGTTCATGCTTAAGATTAACTGCTTTACTTGGCACAATTATAGGTGTATTTATTGCATAAGTTGCCTTCTTTAATTGTTCCATTGTTAGAAGAGATTGACTTGCTTTAATATGATGAGGATGTACAACATATTCATTTCCTTCTTTAGCTAAGTGATATTGATTTTGTTCCCTATAGAATATTGCTTTGTGATCATATAAATAAGGGTTTCCCAAGACCATTCCACATGTTTCTAGAGGCACCACATCACATGTTACTTCATCCACATACTTAGATGTAATTGTAAACTTTATGATACATTGCTTTGTTATGGAAAATTTGTGATCTTTGCTAATCCAATTTAGTGAATAAGGTTTGTGATGCATCTTAGTGTTTAATCCCAATTTCTTAACCACTTCCTTTGAAATTAAGATAGATCGAGATCCAATATCTATCAATGTATCGATCTTAGTATGTTTCATTATGACCCGTATATGAAACAATTTACTTCTTAGATAAAAACCATCACCAATTTTACCTGTCAAACCAATTGTTGTGATTGTAGTCTCATCACTTGAATCATACCCCAAGTCTGTTGGCCATGTTGATGTTGCAACTACTTGCCTCCATTTCCTCTCTTTGAACCACTTCGGTCTCTTCTCTAGGTGCAATTTCCAACAATGGTCATCATCGTGCCCTTCTTTCTTGCAATTCTTGCAAGAAGGATTCTCTTCCTTCACTGTCATTGAATTTGCTTTCTTTCAATTCCCCTTTCTTTTGTCTTCTTTTCTTGAATAAAATTCCCTTGATACACCAACTCCTGTTTTCCCTTCTTCAATATACATTGCTTGAACAGAAACCTCATCAAGATTAGTAGGTCCAAATATAAATACAGTGTTACGAATATGTGTAGGTAAACCTCTTATAGACTTCATAAGAGTTTCTTGTGTATGTAATGGAATATTTAACATTAATGCCATGTTACAAAATTCATCTGTGTATTCTTACATCGTTTGTCCTTTTCTTAGTTTAAGACTTTGAAATTCAATTAAAGACTTTTCCTTATAACCTAAAGGATAAAATTGCTTTCTAAGTGCAAAAACAAAATCTTCCCATGATGGAAATACATTACCAACTTGTTGAGTACCATTTTGCAATTTACTCTGTCACCATATGAGTGTTGTTCTTGCAAGACAAAGCGATGCCAATTTGATTTGGGTTGCCTCATCGTTGATTTGTTTCACATTGCAATAAAATTCCATCTGTTTGACCCAATTATCAATCCTCTCATCATTGACTTCCCCATCATACATGGGAAAATCTAATTTTACATCAATCTTAAGTAATTGCATATCATGCTTATGTTTATGAGAATGTTTTCTTGCATTAGAAGTTGAACTTGTACTTGAAGAAGAAGAATATGGAGATGAAGGAGGTGAAGGAGGAGCTTTAGGAGGGTCCTCTCCTTCTTCACTTTTGGTTTTCTTTGAATATTCACCTTGAACCAGTCTCTTCCGTTCCAATTAATCATCATACAACACTTTTACCATCTCCGACATGGATTTTTTTTTTTTTTGAAACTCTCTTTCATTTTGAGAAAGTCCCTCTTCTGATGCCATGTTCTCACTTTGAGATGTCCTCTTTCTTGATCCAATATATGGATCTCCTTCTACAAGATCAAATTCACCATAAATTATCTTTTCCCTGGTAATCATGCAAACTCAAACAACCCTCTGTCAACCTGCTCTGATACCACTTGATCCGAAATTGATCTTTTAAAGACTTGGTTGAGTTTCAAGCATATGTTAAATTACCATTCAAAAACTCAAATGAGGAAGGAGATTTTAATGAAATAATGTTGCAGCCATCATAAAGAATACAAAACAGAAAGTAAAGATTAGTAGAAACAAACCATAATGTGAAGATTGTTAACGAAGTTTGGCACAAGTTTTCCTACATCTCTGGGCCTTTATCTCAGTGGGGGAGGCTTTCTTATTAATATTCAATGCTGTAAAATTACATCAGAAGTATCTCAAATGGATTACAAATAGGTATAGTTCTGTTCTTATTGACCTCAAGAATCCAACACAACTGACTACATTGAAAAAGGTTGAGCGTAGCTCTCAAAAATGGCCTCCAAAGTCTACTTCCTCAATGGCTTCCTTGCATAAAAATGGCTTAAGCTTCCAAATTATTCAACATTATGCTAATATGAACCTATCTCATGCTGTCAAAAACCTAATTTTTATATATATTTGGAGTTGGGGGTCACCTCCCAACTTCCTCCCAAAATCTGGCCTTAAAAAAGGCTCCACATCCTCATTTTTGGGAAAAAATCACCAAAAATCAGCATAATTAACCCAAAAAAAGTCCAAATCCAAAGTGTAAAACCCACTTTTTTCCAAATATTTGGTTAAGCCCCCAATAATAGGGTGCACACCCCTTTATTTGATCATATGGGTACCCATGTGGCCATGCGCTAGGTGCTTCCCCTTAATTTTTGGCTGTCGATTGTATGCATAGTCCATGTGGTCGAGCGTTAGTCAACCACCAAATGTGCCCCCATTTCCAGCTCTTGGTCTAGCACTATGATCATGGGCTAGCCCCTTGTTGACTGAGGCTTAACCCCAAACCTCTGCCAACATACACTTTAAAATAATAATTTTCCATATGGTGGTTAAGTAACATCACTAGCTCGGACGGTTAGCGTGGGGAGGTTAGTCCATTGGTCGCACAGGAGGTCAGGGGTTCGACCCCCATGGAGCACAATTTTTTTTTTGACCAGTCAACATTGGCCAAATTTGGGGTGCCATGTGGCGCCCTGTGATTGGGCCATGTGTTACCTCTGGATTGGCCTGTACAATCCAGTCACTGTATAGTCAGCTACACAGTTATCCTGTACGCCACGTGTCAAGCCCACAACCTGCCACTTGTCACCATGCCAGTGTCCATACAACCACATGTCGAGCCCACAATGTACCACATGTTTCCATGTCAACATCCGTACAACCACGTGTCACTATCGTACAATGACATGTGTCAAATTTCTACACATCCAATTTAGCCCTGAAAAATACCAAAATTGACTACCACGTGTCCCCATTGATGTCATGCTGATGTCACCTACCAAATCATGCTAACATCATTAGTACAACCTATTGACTGTTGACTGTTGACTTTTTGACCTTTTTTTTTCTGTTTGGGAAAATGATCAGAACATGATAACTTTTGCATACGATGTCCATTTTTGGAAAACAAATATATGGACAGAATCAATGCGACAAGACCGATGCAATGGTGCTAGTTTCATCTCATTATGATAACTTTTATTTTTAGGCCTTCCTCAATCCATTTGGATCAACATGTCATTAATGGGAATAAGACCTGGGTGGGGAGGATAACACTCCATCCCACAACTGCATGAGATAGACCCAATTGACAAGTCACTTGAACAAATATTTATTTGAGAAGCAGTGAGATTACATGGTGTAAGGTTATTGTGTTAAATCAAGACTCAAAGTTTACTTCATAATTTTGGTAGAGCATCTTTTGTGAATTTCACAGAAAGTTAATTTTTAGTACAACCTACCATTTATAAACTGATGGCTAGAAAAAAAGAGTTGACTGAACCCTAGACAACATGTTTTAAACATATATAATGTATCCACCCAGATGTTGAAAAGACTACCTTCCACTAGTAGAATTTTCCTATAAAAATGGTTATCACCATTCTCTTATGAAGATTCCATTCAAAGTTCTATATGGAAAAAAATGTAATTCACCAATTAGTTGGGACAAATTGGAGGTGAAACTCATTCAAGGGAGATGCACCTTATAATAAATGGAAATCATGTGCAACAAAGTCTGAAGATTTCATAGGATAGCCATACGAGTTATGGAAATTGGAAAAGATCAAAATGAAGCTTTAATGATGGAGTGAAAGTGTTTCTTAGAGAAAACCAAAGAAGAGCTCCTTACACTTGGGTAAATGGAAGAAGTTAGTACCTAGATATTGTGGACCTTCCAAGATTTTGGTGTACATTGGTGAAGTTGCTTATAGATTGGACCTACCACCACATTTGAGTTCTCATGATGTCTTTCACATGTCCTTACATAATAAATATGTGTTTGATCCGAACCATGTTCTAGATTTTGATGTTATACAAATGAAGTACACTAGAGAGTTCCATACCAAATCTCTAAGGACCATAGGTACTAAACAACAACACTTACATAGCATATTCATTAACTTGATCAAGGTTTATTATTAACATTACTCCAAGGAAGCTGATACATGGTAACTTGAATAAAAATGAGAAACATTTATCCTTATTTATTTGATGATAACCTAGCTCTAAGGATGTAGCCCATTTTGAGGAGGATAGTTTTATAACACCCCATCTCTCTAAATCATGTTTAATCTCTATTAAGTTTATCTCCTTATTAATTCAAGTTTGGTTTGTATTGTGGAAATTATCTATTTTTTTTCTAAAGTGATGTGTTGAACATTCATGTTTCTTAGTTATAATATGATGTTAGGTACTCATTGTTATTTTGATGCATCATTGTGGTTGGAACTAATGCATTACTAATATGTTTATCATTAGTGAATCAAATATAATATACATTGATCATCCATGTTTTCCATGACTAAATGGTTCAATTACGTAGTATGATGTTCTAACTTTTGTTGCATATTTATGTTTCCCAAGACACACACTGACATGGGTCAAATGTTGGGAGCAACCCAGAAGAATGCTAATTATGTGGTGGAAATCATAACTAAGGAAAATTAATTTTGTTTAGTTAGGATAGCTAACCTAAAGTACAACAACTTGTGAGACTTGTGAAGAGAAATATTAATTTAAAACATTTATATGGTTCCTAAGTTTTTTGAAGTTAAAGGCATGTTGACCCTCAAATGCGCTAATCCATTTGAAAAATCTTTTGTATATTTCTTTTCTACACTTAGAAATTTGTCTCTTTCTCGTGGGTTCATGAGTCAATTTCATTCTTATTATAAACTTATACCTCCTCCAAAATGCACTGCCATATTCCAAAGTATACAATTTTCACCCATACTTAGATTATTTTGACTTTCTTGTAGGTTTATCATATATTCTCGTTCAAGTCCAAAGCTTTGTTGTTTCCAAAATTCACCACCATATTCCACCGTCCTCATTTCACACCATACCTAGAATGCTTTTTTTAAATGTTCATCGCGAGTATAAGCCATTCGCTCGATTCACTTGATTATCACCACAACCAATCGATCCAACCAATTCATGACACTTAGTGATTTTCTCATATTTCATTTCTCTCTCGATATTTCAATACCTATTTGATTTTCAAAATCCATTGCGGGTTCAGGTGATATCAAAACTCTTTAAAACTCCACCCCCCTTACGTTCGACCAATCTATTCTTATACTTAGTCATTTTTTGAATTTTCATCATGGGTTCATGGTTCTGCGAGTTTGTGTTGATTCTTCTCCATACATTCAATCTTCCACCGCCTCACAGTAATTCAGGTCCCATCTTGTCACTCTCTCCAAAGTACATTTAATGAAAATTTCATGAAATAATAATAAGTGGTTAAAGAATTAAAAGGTCATTATTAATGGCGATATTCTCGAGAAGATCCTCCATTAATTCAAATTTAGTTCATATTAATCACTCCTTTGTAAGATGAGTTTCAAAGTATATTACAGAAAAAGGTTTGTTTTGGTATTAATGTTCTAAAAAGATTGTACATTATCCTATGAACCTAAATAAACATGAAAACAATAATAAGAGAACAATTATGTGTGGATAATATAAACTCATTTGGGTGAGAGGATCAAATAATATAGTGGTCAATATCATAATGGTATTATTCATCACTACAATTGTCGAAGACGAATGTGAACCAATTTTGGACATCAGGGATTGTTTTAGCAGGTTGTGTGTCTGACATTTTCGATTCCAAAGAACAAGTTTCCAGGTGCATGGACAAATACAATAAAAACTAGAGGATAATTCAACTTCAAGGAGAATCCACTATTTCTCTAGCACCTTTAGTCTTCTAGAAAATTCTCAAACTCGTAGAGCCAAAAATTACATTAAAAGGAGATTAAGACAAGAGTTTCCTGGAGGAGAGAAACAATGGATTGGAGCTTCTACATGAATATCTCTAAGACACAACAATGATTCCAAAATATTTATCCAACATCCAGGTTACTTTGTTAAAAATTCCTTATTGAGAAATAACATGGCTTTTCATCAGATTAGCTGGTAAAGAAGCTATGGCTACCATTTTCCAACTAGCTATGTATATCTTACATTTTATGATTCATGAGAAAGCAATTTCTAATTGGGTGAAGATTATTTATGGAGAAATATCTTTTTAGTTATCAAATTTCAAGAAGAAAAAGAAATTGTACATGTCTTCATACCTATTTTTTTCCATCACTTACTGTCATGTTTTCAAGGGTCTGCATTTGGGAAAATGAGTCAATTGTAAAATTGCCCAATGCAGATGTGGTACCCAGCCTTATGGAAACAAAATCCTATGTATCATTTCTATGAAGTGCATAATGCATTTGTTTCTTCCTTCAAAAAACTGATCTTTGGGTTGAAAACATTGAGACTATCTTTATAAGAAATGACTTTCTTGGATAATAAATGAGACATTGAAGCCATGGAGCACTTTACTGTTATCAAAATTTATTGTTCGTAATAAAAACCTTTTTATCTCCCGTATTATGTGTCAGACAAGATATTTATTCTAGAGCCATGTAGACAACACAAAATTTGGGCCCATTTCTTCCATGAAAAAAGGAAAAAACAATTATTTCCTTTTCCCTAGAAAATTGGGGAGATTATGTTAAGAAATGCTGCAATATTGATGAATTTTCAGTCCAATTTGATTAGTACAATTTAACGTTAGAAGAAGAAATCAAAGGTTTCGACCCTAACCACTTGTTTATCAATCATATAATATTTGTTGGTTATAGTGTCTCATTTTATAATTCATTCATATTTGATAAAGAAGAAGAAGATAAACAATACCCTCAAGCAATGCTTATTGAGAAAAATCAAGAAGACATCGAGACTATTATTAGCACTAGTGATCAACATAGACAAAGGGGAAGCGTTTTTAATGAAAGGAGTACCCATTCTCGTAATGTATCTCAGAAAGGTGGCCAACTAAAACTAGATTCTCATTTATCAACAAAGGAACAAAGAAGTATTCAATTCCAAATTTTGATGATGAAGGAGATCAAAATCCTCCTAAGGCAAGTTTGGAGAAAACCCATAAACATCTAGTAACCAGTGAAAGGAAAATACAAACAAGCAAATAAGGAGGAAATGTGGGTGCACCTGAAGAAAAAATGTTTCTTGAAGATATGGAATTGGATGTAAATATTGAAGACATAGAATTTCCTAATGAAGGGCAAAAAGTTCAAGAAAGTAGAAAAGTTGAAACAAAATTGGAAATGAATGAACCATTCTTCTTTGAATAAGAGTCCTTGACTTTTCATAGTGCTATGTTCGACAAGAGTACAAAGAAATTGGTCCTTTAAAAAGTTCATTCTAAAAATTAAAAATTTTAAGGAAAATCTAGTTTATAATTTTATCTCAATGGGTTTCCACCTTCTAGAATTGTATGGATCCATGAAGCTACATGTGAAGCCCTTAAAATGTCTATTGATGGAATGGAGAATGAAAATGCCATCTTTAAAGACAAAATTAAATAACTAGAGAGTGCTTTGATGCCTCCACCCATACTTGCTAGCCCAATTGCTACAATGTATCCCTAGAAGAGCTTTGACATAACACTAGAATATAGTTCAAGATTGAGAGGAACATCAAGATTACTCACTATTGTTAGAAGATATATTACAAAAAATATTAAGAAAAGAATGTCTCTAATCCTCAAGACTTGGAAACTAGGAAATAATTTTATTTCTTTGGGATCAAGGATGATGATTCATGTTATTCCTTCTTATGAATGTGATCAAAATTTATGATATTGTGATGGATATGCGAATTATAATATTTTTCATATAATGATTATTTCCTTTTTGTACAATATTTTGTATGCTATATTTTAGTCTTTGAAAGATTCTTGGTCCTCTTCTCAAGAATTTTCTTTGTGAATATATTATTTTTCAATCAATAGTATTTTGTATTTTGTTGAGTGATAAAGATTGGGGTTTCTTTAAAGTATTCCCCTATTTTAATATTTCAAAGTATCAATATATATCTTTCATATCATAACACAGGAGTACCACCTCTATGAAAACACAGGGGGGACATTTTATCCCCGTGAGGTTGTTGTTTGGATCTTGACCAATAGAAACATAAACATTTTTGGAAACTCCACTAGGGAGAACAAAAGGCTGGTTTCGCAAACCGAAATCTTCATGACTTAGCCTGAACCTAATCAACCCCAGTTAAAAGTTGGACTAGGAAATCAAACAAGTGTTCTACATCGATTGTATGATTTGGTATTATCAACAATGAGAAGCTGGGAAGAGATTGAAAGACCACGGGAAACCCTTTCTTGTGAAGAAGAAAGAAAAATTGTGAGAATGCAAAGAATAAGATCATGAAATCTAAGAAAAAATATGGAACCTTATAAATGTCCAATAATGAGAAGCAAGAGTAGAAAACTTCAATTTCCAGAAGTTGGAAAATTTCCAGAACAAAGATAAGAAGAACCCTAATAATGGGTGACATAGAAGAAATAAATGAGATCCCTAAGAATTGCGAGGAAATAAATGAAAGACAGGATACCAAGAATAAGTGTTAGGACTAACCCTCTTAATTTTCAAGGGGAACGAAATTCATTACCCACCCTTCCCCAAGGAGTTCTATCGGTTTTATCATGAGAGGGAAGCATAGATCCAAAGAGACATATAGATCAATTTTTGGCAGTCTATGATATCCATTTGATAGAACATGATGATGTCATGGTTAGTGTATTCTTGTAGACTTTGAAATGATGAGCCTATGAATGGTACCTCTCTCTTCCTGATCAATCGATTTCATCATTTGATGATTGTAGAACATGTTCATGACTATGTATGCACCCCCAGTTGCATATCATACATTTCTCACACAACTAAATTAAATTCATTTGAAAAAGGGTGAAAGAATCAGAGACTTTAATTTACAATTTTTCAAGACATTGAATCATTTTCTAGAAGAGAAACAACCAAATTCTTCTGTTATCTTTGATTGTTATAAGAATTCAATTCCTGTAAATGTAAATTATGCCATCATATCCTTCACAATAAATAATTTAGATGAAACTATTCAAAAATAAATGAAAATGGAGGAATTTATGCTAGAAACACATGCAGATACTTAAATGATTCTAGGGAAAGTTCAAAGGAAAATGAACACTCTTGCAATATAAAATCAAGGATTGTCTACCTCAATGAATTTTGAAAATAGAGGAGTCGGTAGAGGAATCCTCCAGGGGGTCATTCCTAATGTAAGAAATGTTCCATCCACAACTCAAGAAATGAGACAAATAATGGAAATAGATCAAATGAATAGAACCATTCGAAAGATGCAAAATGAGCTAACAAGGTTAATAAGAGATGAAACTTGTGTCCCTATAAATCAAAACCAAAGAATCCTTGTCCAAGAGAAGAGATGAATTCTTGTCTAGGAGCAAAGAATAAGAAATGATGAAAAAAATTAAAAGCATAGGAAAAGAGCACCTAGAGTGCCAAATCCTAATGCTATAGTGCTGGAAGAAATTTTTGAAGAAGAAAATTTTGAGAATTTTGATCAAGAGGTAGATATCATTCAAGATGAAATTCTAGAATTAGTAGAAACAAATGAAGGCGAGTCATCCTTTTACATTTTAATGAACAAGAAGAACCTAACATCTCGCAAGAAAATGTTGTAAAAACGAGATTAAAAGTGATTAGATTCAAAATAAGAGAGGTTTTCAAAAAAGAAAAATAAAAGACAAAGGAAAATGTTGCATAAAAAACAAAGAAAAAAACAATTGCTAATTAGGAAAAAATCCACAATAGATGACCTATAATGTGATTGGCGATTTGACGAAGTTAAGAATTACTTTTCCTTTCATGGAAGTGGTGAAAATTACACAACAGAGGGAGAATATTTTAAATATTCTTGACAAACCAAGGACTAGAGTAGAATCAATTTTCACATATTCCAAGAAATATCAAAATTTTCATCAGTCAAGCCAAGGGGTAAAGTTATGTCGTTTTACATAACTATAGAAAATCATGATGTTGTATTGCATAATTTTTTGGTTGATAGTGGATAAACCAATAACATAATTCCCTTTTCAGTCATGGAGGCACTCAGAATGGGATGTACCAAATATTATGAGACCCGAGAAAGTATTTATGCAATTGATTCAAGAAAGGTCCTAGTCTATGGTGAGATTAAATATTTTTGTGCATGAATAAATGCAACACCGCACGTCATATCATTCTTTACCATTATAGTGGTGGATTTTCCTCCAACATACATAGTTGTTTTAGGAAGAGACTGGTCTTCAATGATTGGAGGTTATATTATGAATGATGGAAGTTGCATGATGCTTCCTAACAAAGATGGAACAATGGATAGAGTTCCTAGAGAAACCAGAAAGATTGTATCCTTCAAGAATAAAGAAAATGAATTAATGGAGAATTATATTGATGTAGGGATAGAAAATTATTATATTGTTAGTATAGATCAAGTCAACCCTCCAAAGAAGGAGGAGGAAAATTATTTTCAAGGTTTATGGAAGACGTCATTCGTTGGCACCTACTCCAAATTTGGAAGTGGAGTAGGTATTATTTTTAAGAGTCCTCATTTAATTATATATCCACATGCAATCATACTAGAGTTTCCCTGGACAAACAATGAAGTAGAATACATAGCATTGATACAAGGGATGAATCTTGCATTACCGATGAGAGTAGAAAATTTGATAATAACTGGAGACCCCAAAGTGGTCATAAATCACATCAAAAGGAAATACAAGATCAATAAGGAAAATATGAAGTATTATGGAAAAAGATAAAATGAACTTGTGAACTCTTTCAATTCATTTAATATCTCTTTCATCCCTAGAGACAAAAATCTGAAAGCTTATTCACTAGCGATTGTTGTATCCCTCTTTAATCCAGATGTCCAGGGTCAAAATGCATTTTGTGTTAAGGAATTTCCAGGCCTGTAGTACCTGAAAATTAAGATTAGCTGTAAGTTTTTGAAAATGATGAACACGTAGTTGATTTTCTTGTTGATTCAAATGAATCTTCTGAAATCCCTAATGATCAAAATCACGTATCTATCTCAAAATATTGTATAGGTTTTGAGTCTCTTTTAACAAGAGAGGATCAAGCAAAACTTCATGATCCAAAGGAAGAGACGTCTGTCAAAAAAGTGCAAGAGGAAAAAATGATAAACATCAAAACTCACGACTCTCCTAAATATGTAAATCTCGGTATTAGTTGTACAAAGGAAGAAATTGAACAATATACTTCTCTGTTTAAATAATTTTATGATATTTTTTCTTGGACTTACAATGATCTAAAGGAATATGACAGGTCCATTTTTCAACACAAAATAACCCTTAAAGAAGGAGCAAATCCTATCAAGCAAAAGATAAGAATAATAAATCCCAAGTTGAAGGCTTTAGTAAAAATTGAAATGGATAAATTAAATAAAGATGGAATAATTGTTCCAATATGACATTCATAGTGGTTTTCAAATCTAGTAATAGTAAAAAAGAAGAGTGGGGAAATTTTCCTTTGTGTCGATTTCATAGATTTAAGTAGGGAAATCATCAAAGACAATTATCCACTCCCAAATATTGAGATGTTGTTATAACAAGTTAGTGGTTCGTCCTTAATGTCTATGCTTGATGTTTTTTTTGGATACAACCTTGGGAGACTTATGCCTATGTTTGTATGCCTTTTGGGTTAAAAAATGTTGGAGAAACTTTCCAAAGACCAATGGATCATGCCTTTAAATATTTGATTGGAAATTTCATGGTTGACTATCATGATTATTTGACCATTTACTCAAAGTTTAGAGAAGAACATATCAAAAATTTGAGGGAATTTTTCGAGCATTGTAGATTGTATGACATATCTATGAATCTGAAGAAATGTTTGTTTGTTGTATCAGAGGGAAATATTTTGGGTAATATAGTAAGGAGAGGATATATATATATATCCAAAAATAATTAAGGAAATCAATGATTTGAATTCCCCCAACATCTAAAAAAGGAGTCCAATCTTTCTTTGGAAAGACAAATTTTGTAAAAAGATTTGTACCAGATTATGCAAGCATTGTAAAGCCTATTAATCTATTGTTTAAAAAATACCATAAGTTTGAATGGACTTGGGAAATTAAAGAAGCATTTACCAGAATCAAGCATGAAATCACTATTTCTCCAATGTTTGTCAACCCAAATTTTGATCAATATTTCATAATATATTCATTTTCTTTAGAAGAAACTATTGCTTCCATACTAACACAAAGACATTTGAAAAGAGAAGAACTTCCAATAAGTTTCATGAGTAATACTTTACATGATTATGAATTAATATACTTAGAAATAGAAAAGCAGGATCTCTCCTTGGTCAAAGAGGTGGCACATTTTAGGACGTCTATTCTATCATCTCATGTCATAGCTTATGTTTCAAATTCTCCAGTAAAGATGATACTAAAGCAAAAATTGCGAGAAGTAAAATGAGAAAAATGACTTGTTGAAATTCAAGAATATGATATTGAGATCAAGCCCTTAAAAAACGTTAGAGGACAAGGACTATGAAATCTAATGATAGGAATTAGTGTAGTAAATGGGGATAAATCCATTTCAGTAGGGTCATCATCATCCACATCACAATGGTACACGGATATTATCTTTTATCTGAAATATGTTTAGTTTCCAATTGGTATGTCTTCAAAGGAAAGAAGGGAATTGAAAAGGAAGGAAAACCAATACGTATTAGTTGTTGAAGTGTTTTTTCAAAGAAATTTTGGTGGAATGTTGTTAAGATGCATTGACTCAATAAAATCTGAAAAGGTGCTAGAAGAGTTTCATGAAGGAGTTTGTGGTGGACATTTCACACCTATGACTACTGCACATAGAATTATGAGAGATGGCTATTATTGGCCCACCATTTTTAAAGACTCATATTCAATGATTAGAAAATGCATCTCCTGCCAAAAATTTTCAGGAAAAATAAAAAGAGCAACAATGTCATTACAACCTATAAAAGTTGAGGAAATGTTTACACGATGGAGACTAGATTCCATTGGACCAATAAACCCAAATTCCGGTAAGATTCACTCGTATATTCTCACCGCAACTGATTATTTCACTAAGTGGAAAGAGGTTGTAGCTCTAAAAAAGGATGATTCTGAAGAGCTCATTAACTTCCTCAAATAAAATATCTTGTCAAGGTTCAAAGTTCCAGAGAAATTCATAACTGACAATGGATCAATTTTCAAAGGGTCAAATTTCAAAAACGTTTTTGGGGAATTTGGTATCATCATGGCACAATCATGAAACTATTACCCCTAAGGGAATGTCTTAGCTGAATCTACAAATAAGACATTGATCGAGATTCTAAATTTTTTTTTGTTGTGAACCAAAGAAATTGGAATTCAAAGATAATTGATGCATAGTGGGCCAATATACTTACACCAACATACAACATTGGATTGTCACTATACACAATGGTATATGGAAAAGAATAAAACATTCCAATTCATCTAGAATTAAATGCCCTAACCTATGCTGTGAACTTTGAAAATATAGAAGAATTTTCTCCTCCACAAAGAAGCTATGATAATTTGATGCATTTGGAGGAACAACAAAATAAGGCATTGAGAAAAACGAGTCAAAGAAAACAATCTATCAAGAGATATTTTGATTAAAATGCATCAGCCAAAGATTTCTAAAAGGGACAACTAGTATCGTTATGGAATAAAGCAAAAGAAAAATCGCCTCTTCATCCAAAGTTTGAAACATTTTGGATTGGTCAATATATTTTTGAAAAACTTCTTGGGTATAATTCTCATCTACTGAAAGACATGAAGGGAACAGTGAAAATGTTTCCAGTCAATGGGAAACATCTCAAAAAATTCTTCTCTTAAGAAATCTTAGTCTCAACATGTACATAGTTTTCTTCCCTTATGCATATTTTCAAAACCTTTGTTTTCTTTTGTTTTACTGACTCCATCACCCAATGAACAAGATTCTATATTCTTAGTAACACATAGGGTGTTACTATCCCATAGTTGGAGCCAGTTGTTGACCCTCAAATGCGCTAAGTCATTTGAAAACTCTTTTGTATAATTATTTTCTACACTTATAATTTTTTTCACTTTCTCGTTGGTTTATGAGTCAATTCCATTCCTATTACAAACTTTCGCCTCCTCCAAAATGCACCATCATATTACGCAGTATACATTTTTCACCCATACTTAGATTATTTTGATTTTCTCCTAGGTTCATCACATATTCACGTTCAAGTCCAAAGCTCCATCATTTCCAAAAGGCACCATCATGTTCCTCCATCCTCATTTCACACCATACTTAGATTTTTTTTTTTCAAATGTTCACCGTGAGTATAAGCCACTTACTTGATTCACTTGATTATCACCATGACCAATTTGTCCGACCGATTCATGATACTTATTCATTTTCTCGTATTCTATTTCTCTCTCGATATTTCAATACTTAGTTGATTTTCAATCTTCATCATGGGTTTGAGCAATATCATAGATATTCAAAACTCCCCCCCCCTCACATATGACTGATCCATTCTTATACTTAGTCATTTTTTGAGTTTTCACCACAGGTTCGTGGGTTTGTGGGTTTGCGTTGATTCTCCTCCATACATCTGATCTTTCGCTGCCCCGCAATAATTCAGGTTCCATCTTGTCACTCTCCCCAAAGTACATTTAATGTAAATGTTATGAAATAATAATAAGTGGTTAAAGTATTAAAAGGATATTATTAACTGCGATCTTCTCGAGATAATCCTTCACTAATTCAAATTTAGTTCATATTAATCACTCCTTCGTAAGAAGAGTTTCAAGGTATATTACAAAAATAGGCTTATTTTGGTATTAACATTCTAAAAAGATTGTGCATTATCCCTTCAACATGAATTAACATGACAATCATAAGAAGAGAATAGTTCTTCTAGGATACTCTAAACTCATTTAAGAAAGCAGAGAAGTTTCCACAGAATTGGAAATGCAAGAACCAATATTCTTTGAAGAAGGGTCATTGAATTTTCATAGTGCTCTATTTGACAAGAGTACAAAGAAATTGGTCCTTGAAAAAGTTCATTCAAAAAATAAAAAAGTTCAAGGAAAATCTAGTCCAGAATTTGATCTCAATGGGGTTCTAGCTTCTAGAATTGTATGGATCCACAAAGCTATAAGGGAAGCCCTTAAAATTTTTGTTAATGAAATGGAGAATGAAAATTCCACCTTGAAATACATAATTAAATAACTAGATATTTCTCTAATGCCTCCACCCATATTTTCCAACCCAATTTCTACAATGTAGCCTTGAAAGAGCTTTGATGAAACACTAGAATCCAATTCAATATTGAGAGGAACATTGAGCTTACTTGTTGATGTTAGAATATATATTGGAGAAAATATTAATAAAATAATTCATCTAATCCTCGAGACTTTGGAACTGGAAAATAATTTTATTTCTTTGGGATCAAGAATGACGAACCTGAGACAATACCTACAAGTTGACCTAGAAAATGACGATGAGTTATATAAAGTGGATATTAATAGTTTCTTATGAAATTTTCAGGTATGAGTGAGTTAAAAAGAAAATAAGAAGACTTGTCATCCCCTGTTCCCATAAAGTGCCTAAAAGACATGTTGGTTGATTGTGACATTTTAAGTGTCAAAAGGGGAGAATTATATTTAAAATTAGTTGAGTTGGATCTAGCTGGAATAATTGTAGAATTTGAAGACCCAAAGTTCATATTGAATTCTATATATATGACAAAGGAGCAGTTTGAAGAAAAAATGTAATTTTTAAAGTCTGCATTAGTCGAGAGATTCAATAGTTTGGCTGAGTATTCATAGTTAGAAATTGAAAGCTGGTTAGTAAATTATGTAAACAAGAATTAAGACATTGAATATACCTTACATCAACTCTCAATAGATTTCCAAGATTTGTAAAGTTCATTATTTGACATAAGAGTAAGGCAATAAATAATTGTTGCACCTATGAGAGACTATATTGAAAATTAGTTAGAAAATTCCTTAACTAAAATAACAGAACCAAACAAAGAAGAGGTAGTTACAAATGGTCAAGGAATCCCAACCAAGAAGAATACAAGAGGCACCTCAACATGTATATAGAGGTAGATAAATACATCACAGTGAGTAAACTAATTACCTTTCATAATTTTCTATTATTTTTCCTTCTCGTTCAGGAATCATCCAGTTGTGTCTTTTCATTCTTGAGAAACCATAAATGATTTCTTATTATCCCCTTCTTTCTTCTTTTCAGGTTCAAACCTATTCCACTTTATTTTTATGGACCAAGGGAGCCCCATCCCAGTCCATTTGGATGAATGCTATCTTTTTATTTATTGAAAAATAGACAATTAAGACTATTATTTTTGAACTCCCAAGAGAACTACTTTAAGGTGTAATTTCAATGATTTCTCAAACTCTAAGTTACTAAGCATGAGATGTTTGAAGTGCACCTATCCTATTCTCTCTTATTTTGAATTAAATAATCTTTTAATTTTCCGTCAATTGTGGAATTTTGTTATTCCTTATTTTATGAATGTGATCAAAATTTATGATATTGTGATGGATTTGAGAATTATATAATTTTTCATATAATGGTTACTTCCTTTCTGTACAATATTTTGTGTATCATATTTTAGATTTTGAAAGATTCCTTGTCCTCTTCTAAGGAAATTTCTTTGTGAATATATTATTTTTCAATCAACAGTATTTTCTATTTTGTTGAGCAATAAAGATTGGGGTTTCTTTAAAGTATTCCCCTATTTTAGTATTTCAAAGTATCAATATATATCTTTTAGATCATAACATAGGAGTACCACCTCTATGAAAATTTAGGGGGATATTTTATCCTCGTGAGGTTGTTGTTTGGATCTTGATCAATCTAAATAGAAACAAGGCATAACAGTGTTGGGTTTAATTTACCAAATACCTATTGTATGACCTAAATATTTTACCACTATCCCCATTTTTTCCCCAAGCATTTCCAAGTGTAGCAAATAATCTTGGAAAGGGGGGATGCAAACTAAAAATAATTTCTTGGGAAAGAGTTATTATCTTTTAGGGGTAATATAAAAGAAGAATATTTCATAAAGTAAGGAGGGTGGAGACTTGTTTCTTGTTGCCTTGATGAATATAAAATTATTTATTATATGTGATTTATGGGAGCAATATTCAAAATAATCTCTCATTTTCTGAGTGGGCATAAAGAGGATGAGGGTGTACCTAGCCTAAGCAGGGTGTTAAGGCCTAATATTGAGCATGGAATTGATTAGAGGAATAAATCCATCATTGGTGGTACTATGGTACCAAGAGAAAGAGTGGAAGTGCTATTTCACACCATAACTTTGAGAGGTAAGGTGGTGTTGTCAGTCCATAGGCCTCCCTAACACACAATTGTTGCTTCAGTGAGATTTTTGACCTATTTTTGACCTATTTTTATTGCTAGGAAAAGTGTGTTGATTTGATTAGAATGTTTAGGGAATATTTCCATGTACTCTCATTGATATTAATCCTCACTCAATGGGCATCATCTGGTTCCAAGTGCTACACTGTTTGGGAAAGAAATCAACCCTTGGGAATGATCCCCCCCACATTGGTCATTCTACATTAGAACACTAGTTTTCACAAGTAGATAGTATTCATCAAGGCATGGGAGTTTATGTATGTTATAAACATGTTTCTTATTACGTTGTATTTTTTTTTAATTACTTTAAATTTCTTGGAGGAAAATTATGTCAAGTAACAACCCTTCCAATTGGTTTGTGTTGGGTTGGGATATTATAGGAACAAAAATGTTATTGAGCTATAAATGGGTACATAACAATATCATATCAAGGGTGTGACCTAGAGAACAAAATAATATAGATTTAGTTCATAAAAATTGGGATGGAGAAGGAGCAATATAAACAAATAAAGAAATAGAAAGGAGAGTGTAGAATATGAAAATGTTGTTGTCAAAGGTAGGTAACAAGTTATCTTTCCCCTTTTTTTGTTATCTACTCTCGTATTTATTCCAACTTTTCAAATAATTGATAAAAATTTGAAGAGAAAGAGATGGTAGTAGTAGATGATAGTTCCACAAACTAAGAGGTCTGAAAGGAAAAATACAATCTTGTTCCAAGTGGAAAAAATACTATTCGAGAGGCTAGAAGATTTTCTTTAAGAATGATGAATGAGAGTAAGAACAATCACTACGAGTGTTTCCTCTTTCATGTAAATACTTTGATCAATAAAGAGATAAATGATCCATTTTAAGTTGGTTTTCCCAAATCAGTTTCTATGGTAATATCTTTGTGTTATCATTGTATATTTGATTGATTTCCTAAAGACTATTTTTATTCATTTAAACTACACTCTACAAGTACTACACATTCAAATTTAATGCATAGTTAAAAAAATAAGAAGATAACTATATTATATTTGGAAAAAATAATTAAGGTATATGTTGGTGAACTGCCTTTGCTATACATTAAGTGATTATAAATCAACAACAACCCACAATTTACAAGTAGCAAGTACCTTTATCCAATGAGGAAATGAAATGGTGTGTAGTAATGAGCTCTACATCCTTAATGGGTCTACTTTATGAATTAGTTGGAAGTTCTAGAATTTGGTAGTACTAGGGATATTGTAAGTCTTGTGAAGTTTTTAATCAATCAAGTATAGTACAGGTGCTTGTGGTTGAACTAGGCTTACTTGATTATGTCAACTCAATATATCCATTTGATCATGTAGTTTTCTTTGGAGGGTAAATATGTCACTAGGGTGTTTTAAGGACCATGAAAGAATATATTCAATATTGGCATGAATAATGTTTACCAAAAGTATGGCACTAATAGAGGGAATAAGGGAAATGAAATTTGTATCATTAATAATTCCCATATCAGAATAGATTGTTATATAATGACTTACTAGGTCAAGTATAAATCTAAAAAGAGTGAATGCACTTTTTATATTCTATTGGATGCACAGTTTATGTCCAAGGTATTGAATTGAATTGGTCCACTTACCTTCTGAAAGATTTTATTAATATCTATAGAGAATCCCAAGGTACATGGTAAGAATTTATCGATGACTACATCCTAGTGGTGTTTTCTTGATGAAATGAAATGAATAAGAGGGTCACCAACTTGTTTCAGCCAAAGGTAAATGAATCATGTTTGTATGCTACTCACCATGGAGGTTCCAAAAGGACCCTGATAATATCGCATTCAACCAAGTCTCTTTCTAAACGTGGTTCAATATGATAGTGGTGACCATCATGAATTTTATTCACATTTAAAAGTATTTGATAGATTCCCACAAGAAAAAAAAATAATTTTAGCATGGATAGGGACAAAATTAATGTGTGTCCTCATATAAAAAATGGTGATATAATTTGGGTTTCTCCATTTCCCTATGTTCTCACTAAAACAATACTTGAAAAATAAGCTTGTTACTAGCATAAAATACATAGGAAGAAGACATCTATAAGACCTATATATTTCCTTCATTTAATACTACAATTCCATTAGGTTAATAGGTTGGCATGTAAAAGGTGATGAACTCAATAGTTTCTAAAAGAATGGAAGAGTACAAGAGAGGACTTTATACCTTGATCTTGCAAAATCATAGCATGGTTTGATAGGTGATGCAACCCAAATTAAAGTGGATGCTCGAAAGGTTCTCCCTACCCTAGCAACTAACCTTATTTTGAATAATGCTACATTTTTATGTTACCAGCTCAAAAAATCCTTTAAGGTAGTAATGGGATTCCTCAAAGGAAACATTTAGAAATCAAAATGATCCAAACACTTAGTACTAAAGTGACTTCAATTCCACCTAGGAAAATACCAAGTACAATCCTACAATCAAGTTGTGGTGTTTCCCTGCCCTCTCTAAATCAATGTATTATAGGTTCATAGAGCTCCACATTGTGAGTTACTTGTTACCCCTGTGGATACAACAAAAAACTCACATCAATTTGGCCTTGTATCTATGGAATGTGTGCCACCCCTTGAATCCCTTCTTATCCTCCTAGTATTTTCAATCCTTTAAGAGGATTTGGATGCCTTGAAGGGTGATGAATTTTTGTACACTACAAATACTATACCTATGACCATGATTTTGGATATTCCCAACAATGAGACTGAACAAGAATTTGTTACTTCTAGTGATAGTATTCAAAATAAGGCTTGTGATGATAATGAGGATAACTCTTCCCCTCATAAAAAATAGGCCACAGATCAAACACATGTGTAGAAAAAACTCATGGTGATGTGTATACTTCTATTAGTGGTGGTTCTAATATACAAAACAATGGTGATAGGTGTGACTAGTGATGCAAGGAAATACAAATTATTGACTTAATTTGAATAAGGAACCCACTTTTTATATTTATAAAGAACATAAGTATGAATAAGATGATTTTCATCATTGCCTTCTCAAAATATTACAATTTTTTTAGAAGATTAAAATTCTATAATAGAATATAATGAATCTTTTTAAGAAGCTAACAAATCTCTTTAGTAAATATTAACAACTTGCATTTATATATCCTAAAACAATATTTATCAAACCTTTTTTTACATATATATACCCACCCATAGATTTCATTTTGATTTGAGAGTGACCAAAGAAATAAATGAATAAATAAGGAAATGAAGGAAGTAGAGGATGAGTCTCAACAACCCCCACTGGTTGTTTCTTCTATTGGTGCAACATTGGAAAAAGGAAACCAAGTAGTGGAGAATCATGAGAAATCTCCTCTAACTATTACAACACCTTGGGGGTCACCCCAACATATTGCTAATGGAAAGACTCATATTCCTTTGGAACATTTGTATAATTTACCTATGATCATGGATTTGGCATGCAATCAAGAATAATATTGGGAGATGATGAGGGAATTCTAAGAGAATTTTGACATCGTACAATATATTTTTGCTAGAACTCAAGATATCATCTATAATTCCACACTTAGGCTCATCCCCATTTTTAAATCCCATACTACTAAGACATGAATATGTGGTGATACCTTAGTCTCTAGTGGTGAATATATGACTTGGTGGTTTCTCGACATTCCCTTTCCTTCCCATCATGAAAATCAAATGGATGTGATATTGTGTCCTACCAATGACCTTCTCTATATTTTCTGTATTATGGATGAGGAGTCTATTGATTGGTTGATGAAATTTGAACACGATACCATGGAATTATAACATAAAAACCAACAACTATAGTTACAATTGAATGATATTCTTATAGAGAAGGATGCATAAAAGAGATAAAAGTTGGCATTAGTGGATGAATTAGAAGAGGTTTGATAGTGGTTTAAACAAATGTGGCTAGATTAATTACAAGGGATCTTACAGTTGGATGACTTCATACTAAATCAAAATCTTGTCTTGATTGTTGAATGTTGTTGAGAAATAGGTATGAAGAACCTTACTCAAGCATTTTCAAATCTTGCTAGGCTAAGGAAAGATAGTTGGGAATGTTACCTAGAGTTTATATCTTTTAATTCAAAACAATCTCTTAATCCACAGGTAATGTGTACTAGGGATTAAGGATGATTTTAATATGTTATATGTAACTGTGCAAAAGAAAGAAAGAAAATATATACATAAGTGTGTACATGTAAAGAGATGAGAATAAAATAAAATCTGGACAATATCATTAAGATATGCATGTGAAACTGAAATCCGAAATATGATTTTTTATATTAACTTCATTCTGAGATACAAATAATAACTCTCTTTACAAACCCCTGCGAGGGTGGGACCAAAGTCAAACTTAGAAGTCTCCAATGAGAACCATACAAAAATACTCTGGCAACAAAAGAAAACTAAAGCTAAAGTCTAGATTAGCTTTCCATAAAATTGTTGTCACTTGACTTTGCAAAATATTCTTTATTAGTCATGAAATCTAATCCATGAACAAACAAGAACACAAGGGCTACCAAAGATAGATCATACACCTTTAGGAACACTCTTCTAAAAGATATGATTCAGTTTTGAATCATGTTTCCTTCAATAAGACCCTTCTGTCATCAAGATGGTTAAGCTTTCTAGTAAACTCAGAATGAATGAAGAAAATAATTATCTCACAAGTATAGAGCATACCTTATATCATAAGTTATCCTTATGTTCTCCCCCTTTGTCTCTTCAATTGATTGAGCTTTTATTCTTTCTCAATAAGTTATCGTAGTTCAACTACCTTTCTTTTGTTAAGCTTAATTAGCTTAACTAATTAGTTGAGACAAATAAATAATAATATATAAATAAGGAAATAATAACCAAATAGGTGGGACCCCTTGTCACTCCAATTTCCATTTCTTTAATAATCATCAAAACATGAAGTATAATACCCCAAAAATTTAATTCAAACATCCGCCTTGTAACTCCCACCCTCATATAGTCAAATATTTTAATATAAAAAATAAATCATGACTATATCCAAAAATAACATCATATCCATGCTGTCCAATTTTTTTTTGTCTAAAAGTGTATTTGTTGTCCGAAAATTCTCTCGTGTCAATAAAAAATGTTCTCAAAATAAAATTGCATTATTAGCATTAAAAACCATATTTTCTATGAGAGGCAGTTTTCCTCTTTTCACTACTCTCTGTAACATCTCGCTCTAGCGCACTGAGAAAACTTATTCTTCGAGGACACTTGCTCACAAGTGATCCATACTTTTATGATATTTAACCATTTGTCCTTAATTGTGACGCATTATGATAGATGACATGATGTTTACTGCATTGATATAGACATGTGCTATTGACTCGGTTTTACTGAGTGTGTAGGGTTTTGGACCTTGAGGATGCAGAGGCATCGACATAACCCCTTGGACTCCGAATTGAGTCAGGGAGTGTGCTATTGGGGTTGATTGTTTATTGTGATTTTAGTACATTTGATTTGATGATATGATGTGGACATGTTCTGACACAATTGTTGATGATGTAGGCTGACGATAGCTTGCCGACTAGACTCACATATGGAGTAAAGGGGCCACACACGATTTCTAGAGAGGTTGAGGGAGAGGTTTGGAAAACAGCCTTGCCACAGCCTACTAGCACTCCTGCCATGGCTCGAATTGTAGGTTAATGATTACCTAGTTCGAGAGGATCCACGATGTCGTGGGGGCAGACTGTGACAGTCACTCACGATGACTCTAAGGGGCATGAAATAAGGCGGGGGCCTTATTCCTTAGAAACCCTTAGTCTCCCACAAGTTCACCTGGCGGAGTGTTGACTCCAGGGGTTATTGATGTCTACCAATCAGTCAAGTGGCAAGTGGCACCCTTGGAGCACGTGGTGCATCCTTAAGGGCACATCGCGCAAAAGAAACAAACGAGGCGAGTGGCACCCTTGGATCACATGGTGCATCCTGAAGGGCACGTCGCACAAAAGAAACAAATGGGGCGAGTGGCACCCTTGGTGCATCCTAAAGGGCATGTCGCATTGATGTTGATGAAGGAACAAACCTAGATGGCCCTAAGACATTTAACACATTAATAAATTCTTAAACAACTTCCCTAATTAAATGTCGCTCGGTTCAGAATCTAAGTCCTAAGTCTAAAACTTCTCTAGGGTAAAATTTTATCTAACCTTAAGAAAAAGACCCTATAAAAATAAAAATAAAAATTTAAACTAATAACCACTTAAGTAATAGTTCCAGTCTTCATAAAATTTTTGGGGTAAAATGAAGAGAGTAAGAATTTAATTAAAATTAGTGGATTTAAAATTGTAAAGAAGAAATAAATTATTTAAGTTGTGAAAGTGTAAAAAGATATTAATTTAATAATAAAAGGAAAAGAGTAAATAGCGCAATTGCCATTTTGGCTCTAATAAAAAGGGGAAAGAAGGGAATAATGAAAATTAGGAAACTAAGGAATGGAGGAAACATAATAAAGGAAAGAAGGGAACTTATGGTAAAAAGCGAGGTCAACTTAGTAAAGAATCTGCAATAAAGAACCTTCTAAATTGAACTAAATTAGCAACATCCTTTTAGGGAAAGTATTTAAACCTGTAAGGGAATCTAGGGACACCTAGGAGTAAATTTAGGAGCAACTCTAGGTGGGTGAGGGAAGTGAGACAATTTAATAAATTAAAGAAAATAGTTAATGGAGAACCGTGGGGGATAAATGACACTTGTACGAAGGAGATTTTTAAAATATTTTTAATTAAAACTTAAATTTAATGAGATTTGAGGAAAGTTTGGAAGTTCTAAAACTCTATAAAAGAGAGGAAGGAGAAGGAAGAGGGGGATCGACTGTTAGTGTAACGTTACGCTGCCAGATTTGTGACTTGACTGATTACTTGTGGGGAGTTGGGTTTTCCCATCTCGGATAGGAGTGGTAGCTCGGCCTTGCGAGGTGAGATGGGAGCTAGATGTACCATCTGGATAGTGTGTGGCCCCTTTGCGGCTCGGGGGGCTAAGGGGGAAGTAGAGTACCCCTAGCGTTGGATGAGAGGTATCGGTGAGGTCTCGACGGTCGGCGAGTGGGAGCGGCACGAAGTGCATGGACATCCTTCGTGGCGGGCGAACAAGCAACAATATGCTTGTCTATTTGTAAGGTAGAATGCATTAGGAATTTATGCTTGATCTGCATGTTGATTGTAAATGGATGAATTATGCCTTGAGTTTTTTTTGCCTGTTCGATTGATGGCCTAAAATTTATTGTGGCTAGCGTTATGGTTGGGTTTTACTGTTCCTTGGTTGGGATCTTATTGCTTCTACTTTACTCTTCGTGCTGCATCTTCCAGATTGGTATTTCTGCATTTAATTTATTGCTGCATGATTATACAGTCTTGATAATTACCGTTATCATTTCTAGCATCTTCACGGGCCTCTCTTTGGTTCTTCCACTCTTAGGTGTTGCAACGTAGGCATGGGGAATTTAGAAAGATCAGTCTAACTTTTGCGAAAATGGTTTTTATATATATGTAACTTATTTCTTGAAATTATGGTAATTTCGTTTTCATGAATGGTTACAGTAAAACCGTAGCTGGAATGTTGTTGTGTATTTTGGTTACTGAAATTGAGATTCCGGCATTTTCATTTGTCTCTGTAATTGTGGTTGAAATCCATTTATTTCGCTCTTGATTTATATGTGGAAATCAATTCTTGGCCTCTGCAACTGTACTAAAACTATCTCTTTCGACCTTGCAACGAATCCTTACCTTCTCGCCTCTGTAGTCTTGAAGATATCCATCCCTTCCTACTCATTCCTGCTATGTGGGGATTCCTCTGCAAGAACTGCATATTCAAGGCACAAATTAGTTCCCGTGCTCAAATACAGAAAAAAATTTAATCACAACTGGGCGTTTTATTGCCAACCAAACGTTCCTTAAGGTATCAATGCCTAACCAGGATAGAGAAGGTTATGGCTACAGAGTTTCGGCCACGTTGATTTTTGAGTCGACTGCTTGTATTTTCATCTGGCCAAACAACCCAATGCATGGGTCAACCCACCCCACCAGCGATTTTAAATTAATACTGCTTTGTTGATTGACATGAGACAAACAACCCGCCTTGTGTTTCCTTGGGGCTACAAAGCTCTGATATTTTCTGTATTCCATGGTTGGTAGCGAACTAATAGCTGCACTCTGACCTCCGCCATTTATGATTGCAGCTTGATATGCGATTTTGGCATGCGTGCAACGGTTGTGGGTTGGGTTTCTGACAGGAAATGGTAGCGTTAGTTTGGGGGTTTTAATAACTTAAACGGTGATGGTAAGGCGTAAATGGTTGAGACTGTAATGCATTGTTGAATATGTAAATGAATTGTTTTGCGATAAAATAAAGGGTAAAGTTAGTGATTGATATCATATAAGAGGTAAGGTCATTGATATTTAATTGCAATATTATCGTAACATCAAAAGTAAGGATATCGCATTTTATGGAATTGTTATCAAGATTTAATTGTTATTTATATCCAATAAATTGTTAAGTCCTGGATAATTTAATTGCATTGTTATCATAAGATAAAGGTAATGATATGGTGGTCTTATGATGATGTAATTGTACTTCATTTTTATTGATAACAATTAAAATGAAGGGTCCTTGTTATCTTAATTGCAATGTTGTTGTAAGATAGAAAGAATGACATGGTTATTTTATGGTCATGTTATTGTAGTTGTGATTAATGTTGTGCAGAGAAATCCTCTTCCTTTTTCCTTAAATTCACACTAGTTTAGATATGTGCTTGGATGAAAACTTTTGTTAACAAGGGTCCACACTTGTCAATACTGGAGGGTACACTCTTGATAGTTGACAAAGAACCTTCCTTATAATTATAACCGACAGAATACAAGGAATTGATGTGTAGACAGAGAGGATAATTATTCATAGAAAGTATTGATGCTAAATGTTTATAGTAATTACAATTAATTGGGTAGGCTCTTAGGCAGAAAACTTATTTTCAAGCATTAATTATTAAAAAATTTGCTTACCTACAAGGGATGTTATGATGGTGTGTCCATGTGCCTTGAAGGGAATTAATAATTAGGAGGCACCATGAAAAGAGGTGATGCTTGTTGAATTAAGATACAGTTTTTGGTGCCATGAAATCAATACTTTTGTTTTGCATGTTGCGTTAATTATTGGTTCACGATTAATGGCTATCGATTATAATTTAGGTCATTGGATGAATGTTGATGTAAACCTTACAATGTTGCGTCAAATGATTTTATGATACGTCGTTAATTATTGATCTATGATTAAAGATGAAATGTTAATTATGGCGTTAAATGACAATTGTAACTATTCCTTAAATTCATGATTATAATTAATGACTAATTATCATGTTAAATGCTAAACCAGTTGAAGTTTAGACTTTTCCAAAAGGGTCCCTTGAATGTTGTTTTAAAGGGTACCTTGATGAAGATTTATGATCTAAAGGTGCTCAATGAAATGGCTTTAGGACTCTTATATATTGTAGTCCCTTGTTTAAGTAATGTCGTACTGGGTTGTAAACTTTTGTGTGCTTTGTCTGCTTGTGTCGGGCAGGACGTAGACACCTCCATGTTCCTCAGAACAGTTGCCAGCCTTGAGACCTTAAATGGTTAAAATCGATGGGAACCTGGGCTTGAGCATTTCTTATGTGTCTTGGAGGTCCTAACCATTGCAGGGTAGGATGGATGGGTAGTCAGTCTTACTTATGGTCGATGGATCGTTGTTAAATGCATGCAGTTACTTGTTGTGTGTCTTATGTCGTCTTTTTTTGTTCGTCGTGTTTGCGTCTTGTTCGTCGTCGGGTGGCAATGCAAAGTTGAATGTGTCATTTCCCTTGTACACGCACACACACACAAGATATATTTAAAAAAATAAATTCACTTGTTATAAGAGGTTTGTCATCATAACGAGGAGGATCGTTACACTCTCTTTTGATATTTCTGCAGTAGCCTTAGGATGATTGGAACCTTGAGGATGGATTTTGTTGATAACATGGGAGCAATTATTCTTGAGGTGGAGATGGGAGGAAACTGATTCAGAGGAATTTCAGAAGAGTTAGGGGAATTGGCTACTTTTTTCCCTTTATCAATCTCTGGTTCGACCATTTTTTATTTTAAGCCTTTTTCTTGCATGTGAAGGCTGGGTTGGTGAAGCAATGTGATCAACTTGGGTGTTTGGATTAAATGGTGGTGGAGGAGGGGGAAATGAAAATGATACTATAGGCCAACCATTATGATGTTATTGTAGGAAAATTCCCCTACGGAAAGGTGAATATCCTCTTAGATTGTAGACCCCTATTACCAAGATAGAAAGATGCTAACATTGGACACTAACATTCCTTTGATATTTTCTTAACTATTCAGAAAGAGAAAGAGAAGGAAGAAAGTGTGATGCACCTTATTCTGATGTTTGTCATTGTTGCTCTAATTTGAGATTTATATTGAAAATCGTTAGCACATATTGATACCTGCAAACCACATACAACAAAGAGATGGAAGGAAACTTCTACTCTAGCATAATAGATTAAAAGAATTCATCTACAATAGATAAACATATGTAAAGATACATAAACTAGAAGGAAATAGGCCAAGCATATATTAATATGAGAACGGAAGAATATTACTTACAACCATGGATGATGTTGTAGTAGTCCTCCAAGCTCTCCTCATCCAAACCTCACAGAATTCTCCCAAGATCATAATCAAAATATTTCTCCCAATATCATAAGTTTGATACCTCAAATCTGCTTCCATTACTCAAAGGTTTGATACCTTCCAAATTCTCTTTTTTTTTCCCTTGAAAAGGCATCCTTTTATAAGCTTGGGAGGCTCAAGCACCATGAGTATATTTGTGGATTGGTTGAGGATATGAATCCTTTAGGTTAGGATCTGATCCTAGGATAGTATTCGATCCAAACCAACCTCATCTCCAACAGTTGGCCCTCAGAAAGAGGCAGGATTCTCCAAACTTTCCTCTAACCAAAGTCAACGCTCCCTTCTAGTTAGAGACAGGGCATTGATCCTAGATCAAATATCCCTACATATGGTAATGGGGGCGTTGTAGCACTCCCTCAACATGGTCAAGGGGGTTCCACCCTTCAAAAATGTCGAAAAAAGGTCGATTTGTCAAGTAAAAATTGTGTTTCTGGCCTTGAAATGATGGGTTTCCTCCTCCAATATGACTCAGGGATTATGGAAAATGTTATTTGGTGGTTTTACTGGGTTAAAACACATATAAACACATATAAAAGTGTATTAAAAACTTAGTAAGGTGCATACAACACTTTGTGACACTTGCAACACTTACCATGGTGCATATGCCACTTTTATGACACTTGCGACACTTAGGGTGAGATACTTAAGTGTGCGATTTTGATGTGTAATAGATTACCTCCTAAAGTGTGAGGTCAGGAGAGACACTGATGGCCGAAACGCTTTACAATTATTAATTGTAAGGGCATGGAGTTGGAGAAACTGGAAGATGGAAAAAACCATAAAAAAGTATTAATATTTGTTCCATTTTTTAGGCAGGCATACCTATGCTTAGAATATGAGATGACTCAAAGAAGGGTTTCCAACCAATGCATTGTGGATCCATGAAAAATATTGACTAAGGATATGGCCACCAAAGATACAATGTGTATCCATACCTCCATGACATGAACTGATCATAGCCATAAGAAATACACAGTGGAGCTACGAGATGATAAAACATAGATACAAACCATTACAATGTGAATCTATGTGATAATATGTATATGAACATGCTCAAATGATCTCCTTCATATCCCGGGAAAAGCAGATAACAGAGTGAATGCTCAACCCAGGGTCTTCGTCCTAATCCCAATGTGGTACAAATATAGCCATGTGAATAGATGTTTTGATGTCGAACATGGTAGAAACCACTTGATTGCCGGTCACTGAGGTAAATCGTTAACAAGTGTGAGGGAAATCGCCAATGATGTCAATGACTCCCAAGGTACCCTAGTACAATACAATGAATGTGAATAAATGAGATGATGTCAAACATTCGTGGAATCATCCGATCAGAGGTCAATGATGTAAACCTACTGTTGGAGGTGAGGAGGCCTACCATTGAGGCATGCAAGTCCCAAGGTACTAACTATTTTTTAAGTCTAATTCCCAGATGATGTGTTGAAGTCGACAAGAAAGGAATTGTCGAAGGAGGGCCTTGATGTATCCCCCATCATAAACATGAAACTGACATAGTAAAGAGATGTAAGATGATGAATCAAATAAGTATGGAATGACACATGAAATGGAAATTGACAATGCTATAGATGGATGATTTTGAAGTGAAACTTCCCTTGAACATGATGAGGAACGACAACTAACTTGGCATCATTGACTCGATGAGTACCAATAATGTAATGTGACGGAAATAAAAGAACTCTTCGACTAGACGAAAAAGTATGGAGACACATGGAATTAGTATGAATTAGAGACAAGAAGATTACCTAACTATAATATGAGACACACAAAGATGCCATGTTCAAGGGAGACAATAGCTGCCATAAAGCATTCTCAAAAACTTGACCCACTTCCTTCAATTTTTTTCCCACCTAGATAGATGAGTACTTATTTTTAATTTAACGAGCTCGAGGAGGGTAATAAATGCTCGATATAACTCACCTTCGGTAAGTCCCTCTTCCTTTATTTAAAAAACTGGAAGAAGTAAGGGTTCGGTCCCATATGGGCCCTTCAATGTGTGATTTTAGCGAGTCCAGAGAAGGAAAAATTGGTGGTTTTTCATGTTTAGATAGTTTTAAAAGAACTTTAAGATGACTCCATGGTTGTCCTTTTTTTCATAATTTTAGTCTCACGAGTCCGAAAAAGAGATAAACTACCACTCGAAAGATTCCCTTTCAAACCTTTTAACGAGTTTGAAAGGAAGCAAGATCACTCAACAATATTTCATGTTTAGAGAGTCTGAAAAAAGCTTAAAGGAGACTCTAGGGGGTTCCTTTTTCATATAAACTTTACGATTATGAAAAAGTGATAAATTTCTACTTGGTTTCATTCTCATGTATTTACGAGCATGAGAAAGAACAAAGAATAAGCTCGGTATTGGTTTCTTTTTTACACAATCTTGAAACAAACTTAAACTTATGCTTGTAAATTCTCAACGTAATTTCCAAAGGTATGGATACCCATGGATGGTTGGTACTTTGCCCCTAGCTTGAAAATATATTAGCTTAACTCCAGAATGATAATAAAAGTCTAGAGACATGCCCCCCAAAGCTTCATTTCATTCGTCGACTTTGAGGTTGTCACCAATTTCTGTACTAGATGGAGAAAAAGGATAAGGGAAGATGAAAGGAAGGTTCAAATATGAGACCTAATGAAAGACTAGACTAAACATCTATGAGATATAGCTAAAGACTCATCTCGATATCTATGATATCTAGTGAAAATAATTGACTCAATGGGAGAGGTGATTGTTTCATTTTTTAACAAGATTGACACAGGAAAAGAACTATGCTCAAAACCTCTATTTCATTTTTTAACAAGCTTGCCATAGAGAAGAAAAAACTATGTTCATAGATCTGGGTTCAATCTACATATTTATTTTTCATTTTTCAATGCGCTTTCTATAGAGAGGAAAACTATGCTCATGGCTTCTAAGAGGATAATTCTTTGGAAGGAATACATGTCAAGGGACAAACGTCAATCATGGATTCCAAGAGATCTTCACTAGATGGAAGAAAAACACTCTGGAAGGAAAACATGTTGATGGTCTCGATAAGGGTATGGATATATAGCTCTAATGGACCTATCGAAGAGATGACCATGTCAACTATTGGATCTAAGTCAGGAGAAGGAAGAGATTCCTTCTCGTGTGGGGTTGAACACATGGGGAAAGTCGTTACATAATTGACCTACGATGGGGTGGACATTGCTGGAATGTACGGATCGTTCAGGGAAGGTGAATGGTTGACCATTAGATGAGGGTCAATGAATGAAAGTTGGTCGATCATTATTATGTTTCCTTTGTGAGGGAAACACATCACTCGAAAGAGAGTGGACACAAAAGTTCTCATAATGTAGACATAGTCTTGCCCAAGGTTAAAGTCCAAGGGGTCGTAAACTACCATAACATCGACGTAGACCATTTTTCCTCCCAAAGTAATCAATAACTGAGGAAGGATCCCTAAAGGTTTACTATATCTTCTATCAAAGGTCAACAGACTCTAAGTCACAGGCGCAAGATGCGAGGAACCAAAATGTTTCCAAGAATTAGAGGATAAGATGCTAACATAAGAACCTTCATCTATTGTAGTGTTAGGTATATTCTTATCACAAACTTGCACAGTGATTTGGAAAGTCATGTAAGAATGAAGACGATTTTCTTTCAAATGATTCCAATTAATAGAAATCATTTGATTTCTTGAAGGGGGTACCATCAGGATGGGCGGAGCGCCCCCTTGTCTGGGTGAATCAATATTAACAAGGTAGACCTAAGTGACATCCTCACTCTTTTAATGAGGATTGGGATCGACCAATGGTGGAATCGAATCAACCACTTTGTTTACACTCTTCAAGGGAGGAGTGGGATCGATCCATGGTGGAATCATATGGACCACTTGGGTTGCACTCTTCAAGGGAGGATTGGGATCGATCGATGGTGGAATAATTTCGACCACTTGGGTTGCACTCTTCAAGGGAGGAGTGGGATCGACCAATGGTGGAACTGAAACGACCACTTTGGTTACATTCTTTAAGGGAGGAGTGGGATCATCCAATGATGGAACCAAAATGACCACTTTGGAACTCTTCAAGGGGGGAGTGGGGCTGATCGATGATGGAACTGTATCAACTACTTGGGTTTGTGGTTCAACCAAGGATGAAACCAGATTAACCACCTGATCAACTAGACTGACCATGGATGGAAGTAGATTGACTAGTCCATCAACTAATGAAGATTTGGGAGAAATATTATGATAACTAGTTGGAAGTTGAATCTTTTCCAAAAGATAATAAGCCTCGTACATATGAGGGAAAAGGTGAGAGTAATGATCACCTTCACATAACAAGAAAGAAAATTTGAAAGTTCTCTTCTTCTTACCAACCTTACTATCACTAGATGACAAGGTGTCACCAGCATGTCCCGTAGGGGTTGATGACATGAAATACCACATTTCTAAGACCTTGGGGAGACCATGAAAATCCCTTAGAAAGTGGATACCCTTGCAAATACTGCAAGGGAATTTGGGTTTAGGATTCTCTATTTTAATCTTTTTGACTTTATCAACACTCCCAGTATGATTATTTGTAGTTGGTTGCTTGGATCTAACATGATATGATGTGGTTGGAGGCTTGGTCCCTTTTTGGTTCTTCTTATTATTCTCTTTTCCTTTCTTCTTCTTCTTATCAACCTGACTACTTGCTTTAGATATTTCACTAGGCGAAGAAGGAGAAAGGGAAGGAGACCTGACTGGTGAAGAAGGAGAAAGGTCGACATAAGGTTGATGTGTGGATGGTGTGCTTACATTTGAAGCATTAGGTGAATTTGAAGCACTGGGAACATTCGAGATCACTGGAGTGGGGAACAACCAAACCGATAATCTAATCGTGAGTCCTGAAATAATCAGTGTGGCAATGCACTAAGGACCAATATTTTCAAAATAAGGAAAGGAGAAAGGTTCCTCGAGAAAAGGGGTTCCTCCATTGGTAATCCCAGGATTTGAGGCCATTGACATTGACTGGACCTAAGGTCCACTAAGGAAAACAAACAACACACGCTACAAATATGAGAACAAAACAATCAAACAAACCTTCCCACAATGAAACCACTAGTTGGTGATGAAATCCAACATCACAAGATCAAGATATGAAGGGGATGGGATAGAGAAGGTGGATCAGTTTCATTGGTAGCCTTCTTAATAGACTTATGCCTTGGTGCAAGCTTCCATAGAATAAACATGGATTTACCCTCCAAGGAGCCCGAGTGAGTTTGACCAATGTATTCCAGGTACAATGATGACTTCCCTTCACTGTCACCTTGTGTAAGGAACCTAAAGATTATGGCTACTAAGGACACCAACTCGTAGTCATCCTTTGGGAAAGTATAGTCGACAGTCCAGTCCGAATGTATGGGAAGGATAAAAATTCCAAAATCCTTCAAGAGAACTGAGGACAAGTGGGCCGGGAGAACTCCATATGACCCCGAATGGATTCATAGTTCATGAAGCACTGAGACCAAATGAGGACAGTTGGGCCACAAGAAGAACCCGTAAAATATGATCTTACTGCTACAAACGATTAAACCTCAGAGGGTAATCTCTGTTTCTTTCCCGAACAAGACCTCATGTGTAACCCCTTTGTGAGAGGGGGATCCTAGATATGCTTATAAGAATAATTGGATTTACCACTCCCTAGCACATGATTCTATGTTTGTCTGATGGCTTTGGAAAGTTATCCTCACAACCTATTCCAAAGCCCTGCACTTACTAATGTAGGTTCACAACCATAAAATATAAAAGTGTCTGATCAATTTTATAAGCGCTTCATTTTAGGGTTTTTGTTTACTCAAGGGTGGGAAAGTGAAACTGATGATGTTGTAAACTCGACTCCAAAAGAATGCAGAAAAATGAGATGATAATATTTTTCTTCAATGAATCCTACACGCGTGATGGAGAAGAGGTTCAATTTTATTCAACAAAAACACCCAATTCCCAAATACAATTTTCTAAATGCAACCTATTTATCTACACTACCCAAAAGAAAGAATGAAACTATATTATTCATTTGATTATAATACATAAATACAAAAAATGAAAATTCTTTAGCAGTCCTTTACTTTCAATCAAAATGGAAGAGTCAAATGCAGATACAAAAGACACGAAGAAAAAAGGACTTCAAACAAAGCATGCACTCACAGGATAATGAGAACTGAATGAAGATAACTCACACAATCAAGGACCTGACAATCAACAAGCATTCAAGGAAACAAGAAATTTCAAAGAAGAATCCAAAAATTGAAAGGGAGAAAGAGGAATCACTCAAATGTCTTGACAATGCAATCCAAGCCAAGTTGTGGTAAGCATAAAGTCTCAAATCATTCAAAAAGGAAATATTTGAAAAACAACTTAATACCAACAAACCTTTGCAGACCTTTTCAATAAGCCAGATAACCAAATAATTCACAAGATTCAAACCAAACCAAGAAAAACAAGGAGAATCAATATTGAAATTTGGAAACGGTTGTAAGATAAAAAATGACAACAAAAGAAGTGATAATTACTAAATATTCAACCCAAACAAAGCCACAATCCAAAGTAAAAATTCCAGGCAAGAATATCTGTAAGATAGACTAGGAAAAACTGAGCAGAAAAGGGCAGAAAAAACCAAAAAAGGAGATCAACTCACCCTTTTCCAAGGGCACAAAGCATTGTAGCGCTCTAATAAACACTGAAGGGGAGAATTGATCTATAATCAACACTATGATATACACTCCAACAGAGCGCTACCCTTCCCATAAACTTAGAACAAAGGCTTAAAACTAAAACAAAATCACCCAGAATTGCAAGAATTTTGTGATATTTTCAATGAAGAGGGGAGAAAGGAAATAGATCAATAACGAACAAGAAAAATGATCTAAAAGGTGGGGTAAATATAGAGACGATTCAAGGAAAGAAAAATTACTGTTCATCCCTAGTATGGTCGCCAATTGTTGTTGTAGGAAAATTCCTCGGTGGACAGTTGAATATCCTCTTGGATCCTAGACCCTTATTACCAAGATAGAAATATGATAACATTGGACACTAACATTCCTTTGAGATTTTCTTAAGTATTCAAAAAGAGAAAGAGAAGGAAGAAAGTGTGATGCACCTTATTCTGGTATTTGTCCTTGCTGCTCCAATTTGATCTTGATCTCCAAACTCGCTTGCACAACTTGATACCTGCAAACCACATACAACAAAGATATGCAAGGAAACTCCTACTCTAGCATACTATATTAAACAAAATTGTCTACAGTAGACAAGCATATGTAAAGATACATAAACTAGAAGGAAATAGGCCAATCATATATTAATATGAGAACTCAAGAAGATTACTTACAACCATGGATGATGCTACAATAGTCCTCCAAGATATCCTTGTCTAGCCTTTGCACAATTCTCCCAATATCATAACCAAAAGCTTTCTCCCAATATCATAAGTTTGATACCTAAAATATGCCTCCATTAATCAAAGGTTTGATACCTTCCAAATTATCCTTTTTTTCCCTTGAAAAGGCCTCCTTTTATAAGCTTGGGAGGCTCAACCACCATGAGTAGATTTGGATATTGATTGAGGATATGAATCCTTTAGTTTAGTATCTGATCCTAGGATAGTTCAATAGGCTAGTATTTGATCCAAGCCAACCTCATCTCCAAGAGATGGCCCTCAAAAAGAGGCGGGATTCTCCAAACTTTCCTCTAACCAAAGTCAAATCTCCCTTATAGTTAAAGATAGGGCATTGATCCTAGATAAACAATACCTACATAAGGTAACGGGGGCATTGTAGCACTCCCTCAACATGGCCGAGGGCGCGCTACCCTTCAAAAATGCCCCAAAAAAGGTCGATTTTTCAAGTAAAAATTGTGTTTTTGGCCTTGAAATGATGGGTTGCCTCCTCCAATATGACTTAGGGATTATGGAAAATGTTCTTTTATGGGTTTAAGGGGTTAAAACACATATAAACACATAGAAAAGTGCATGCAACACTTAGTAAGGTGCATATGACACTTGGCGACACTTACGACACTTACCAAGGTGCATATGACACTTTTACGACACTTGCGACACTTAGGGTGAGATACTTAACAGTTCAATTTTGAGGTGTAACAGATGTGCAACATGATGATATTGTTTGGGCAATGCAGAGTCCTTTTCTTCCAAAAACAATATCTTCATGTCACAATCTCCAACCCAGAATCATTATCCAATCCTTTTTAATATTTTTACTTTAAAAATGATATTCAAGATAACAAAACAGGGGATGGATACATGTTATTGGGAAGGTGGAGGGCATATAATGAACTAAAAATGAAATAATGAATAGGAAAAAAATGATTATTGTTCTGTTACAAGAAATAAACATTTATTAACTTTAAAATGAACATTGTTAATATCTACAAAATCATTTGAATATCCATTTTGTTCCATCCAAAAATTCCACCAAATTTTGTTTGTACCATAACACTCTTTTAAACTTCACACATAGGATCCACAACTTGGAAACAATATTTTTGAATCATGCAATATAAAACTCAGGTGAAATCAATATGATTATAAAAAAAAACAAATTCCATTTCTCCTTTTAAACTATCATAACTTTCTATAGGAGGATGTTTACAAAACAATTTAGCTCAGTCATAATGATACAAAATTTCCCAAACATCATGAGAGGAAGAGAAACATAGATATATCCTCTTTCTGTTATATAATATTCACATCACAACCTCCAATAACAACTGCAAACAAACTGGGATTGAAACCCCTGACAACTTTGGTGGGAATCGTTTCCATAAAATCTTCTTTAAAATAAAAATTGTTCAAACCACCTCATAGATCAATAAAAAACAAGCCAAAGGTTTATGGGCGACATCAATATTTCCAACTGTTGGGTCGAATATTTGGACCAGACTTTGAAACTAGGTCTATAATATTCACATTCCCACATTATCAGACGTGAATACAAGGTTTGGGGACTGAAAAATAGACATAGGCCTCAAGGTATGGCTACAAGAAAATACAACATATTTACTTCCCATAGTGATTGTAAGATAATTCACGAGACTCTATCACCTTTTAAAATAGTGGCAAGGATAATACGAAATGACTGTGAGACATAAAAAGTGTGGATATGCAGCAGGGATACAACACAATGATCACAAAACCGACTGTGGGTCAAATAGCTTGACAAAAATTTGAATTTGGCTTTACTTTTATTGATTGGATTGTGTATTGGAAGAGGAACAGAGGCCTGTAGCATGCATATAAGTGTAGGGTTTGAAATGTAGGTTATAGGCTAAACAAAGCCCAACACTTTCCATCAAAACAGAGTAGGATAAAACACACAGGTCACCCACAACATCCATGTCATGGTAAAAATAAGACTAAACATCCTCCATGGTGAGAGTGCAATGTAATATTCACAAGACTCAACTGCATATTTTCTTTTACAGAGGAAACCCTTAGAAATAATCATACGAAATGAGAAAAAATGAAAACCTTCACCCAAAATTACTTATCAATAGCCATATCATAATGATATCACCTTCTTTCCAGGACCATACAACCATATATTTCAAATAGAATAAAATGTCGAACACTATTTCCATTTTGAAAAATTTAAATTCCAATAGGAAGAAACCCAAATCAAAATGTGAGTTACACAACCAAAATGCCCACAGTAAATCCATTAAAATATTTCAAAAACAAACACATTATGCATGCAAACTATAAGAGCCAACATAATAATTTTATCTGGAGCAGAGATGACCATCATGAATGGAGAGATAAGATCCAACATACATGTGAGAAGAATGCTATAAATCTTAATAACACAACTTATTTTCCGCCAACGACCAAGAAGAATTGAGGCGCTACTAACTAGAGTAGCAAAACGAATGCGAGGAGAAAGTGAAGGTGGTAGCTTCAAGGTAGGGAAAGAAATTCGTGCAGTAAATGCATGTCACTTCCCTTATTTTCTCATTTAATGCCATCAACCACAACAAAAAATGGAGAACTTCCAATTTCCAAACAAAAAACTTATTCGAATCATAGAATATCACCATCGTATATCTAAATGCATAGAACATAAAGTGACATTTCCAAATTCAAATTTGAATCGACCCCTCATATGAACTTCATAATAATAATATGCCCATTTAACAATTATCACTGAAATAATATGTCCCACATACTTTGCTAGTGGAGTATTATATTCACATAATAACCATTTTCCCTTGTATGCAAATATTCCATGAGTGGCATATGGATGATACTTGAAAACTATATCAAAACTTGAGGGTAGCAAGAGAATACAATACACATTTCCTTTATTTTGAAATTAAATTGCTAGCACCCTTATCATCCATTAGTTGCACATGGAAATAGGTTAGGATTTCCACTCTTATTCTTCGAAATTGTGAATATTTTTCGTAAGGTAATTAGGAGCGCAAATAAGAAGATATATTTCTATCATTGTTTTTATCAAGGGGTCCTAGGAACGAGTCTACAGGTAAATATGTTCTCAACAGATTTAGAATCCAGAATGCTTGGATCTATAGACTGGTAGAAGTAGGTTATTGAAACTTCTCAGAAAATAGTTATGAAACAGGGGGGAAAATGATGGTTTAAGGGAAAATATGAGATGGGATTTCGGGGAACAACTTATGGAAAGTGAGATGTATGAGGGGGATTGGTCCTTCATGCATAAAAATTGATAAGGTTCGTAATTAATAACACTTTTTAAAATTTCAAGGAGAATTCTTCGGATATGCTCTTAAATCTCAAAATGGAGGGAAGAAAGGGATAGCGGAAACAAGGAAGAAAAAAAAACCAACTATACTAAAACAATATTGAAAGAAAAAAGCTATTTCTATAGTGTCTCAAAAGGAAGATATCATATTAGTTGTGTCTATGTTTTTTTCATTGATCGACAATATTTACAAAATGACATCATTATGAAAAAAATGTTTCAGACTTTATTTATGATGACCATGCAAAACAAAAACAAAAAATAGAACTCAATAAACCAAAGTGACCCAAAAAATGTAAGACAAAAATATATACAACAATCATCATACATAAAATTGAGTCGGTGATCAGGCTGGTTCCACGTATTTCTTCAAGTAGGAACCATTGGTACTGTAAGAAAACAATCGCTCATCCATGTCTTTAAGAAGATATGAATTTGTGTCAAGGATAAAAGCGATTTTGAATGGACCTAGCCATAAATTTTGGAATTTATAATGTCTCCCTCTCTCAGCATGGGATGAATCCCACAATAAGACTTTGTCATCGATTTTAAATTCAATAGTCTTTTCTTATTTGTTAAAATACTTCTTTACAGTTTGTTGCTGCCTTTTCAGATTTTCCAAGGAAAAGTTTATTTTTTCTTCCAGGGATAACAATGTATTTATCCTTTGAGAAACATCAAAATAATTTAATTCTTTAGTCTGTAGCATCAATCGTAAGGAATAAATCTCTATTTCAATAGCTAGAATATCCTCTTGGTTGTATATGATCTGAAAGGGAGTAAAGCATGTACCTGCTTTGGTGGTAGTATGGTCTTCCCAAAGAGCATAAGTTAGAAGCATGTGCCACTGGAGAGGTTTCTCTTCTATGATTCTCTTTATAATCCTGACCATATTTTTATTAGTAGACTCTACTTGTCTTTTTCCCTGAGGGTAATAAGTAGATGAAGTGAAATTCTTAACACCTAATTTCGCTAGAAATTGAGTCAATTTTGCAGAAATGAAGGTTGGACTATTGTCTGTAATGATTTATGATGGAAGGCTAAATTTGGAAAATATATTAGACTCCAGAAAAGAAATTACTTGCTCATCTTGCGCATGTCTAAGAGGGACAACCTCAGTCCACTTACTAAATTAATTAGTGGCTGTCAAAATAAATATATTCCCTACAAAGGATGAAGGATTGATTGGACCAATAAAGTCTAGACCCCACTTAGAAAAAGGGAAATCCATAAGGACAGGCTATAGAGGCATGGCAGAAAGACATTATTTACCAACAAATTTTTGGCATTTATGACAGGACCTTGCAAATTTATAAGAATAATGAAATATCAAAGTCTAGTAATAACCATTTATTATGATATTAAAAACAATATCTTTAGCAGAAAAATGACCACCAATATGGATGATATATGCTGAGGATCCATGTACTTTGTGTAATAATTTCTATGCTTCTTCATAATTTACACATCGTAGAACCAAACCATCAACAAATCTTCTAAACAAGGAGTCTCCTAAAATGATATACTTAGAAGCTTTAAGGCAGAGTCTCCTAAAATGATATACTTAGAAGCTTCAAGGCAGAGTCTCCTTCTCTAATGAGGATCCAACTCATCTGGGCACCTTTGATACTGCAAATAATACACCATATTTGTATACCAAGGATGCTCAGATATAGAGATATTTTTATTTTCAATATAAAATAGTGTTGAAAGAGGGTTTTCTTGATCATCTAGTTCTTCACTTGGTTCAGGATGCTAAGCTAAGTGAAGGGATAAGTCTCGTTCCTTGATTGTCTTTGAAGTCATAATTGTCAAATCATGCTCCTGAATTTTGGAAAGCCAATGTGCAAGTTTTCCTGAAAGATAAGTTTTTGAAAGTAGAAACTTGACAGCATGAAAATAGACTTTTACCTACGTATGTTTGCCCAAAATAAAATGGAGAGATATTTCTATATATTTGACAAGAGAGAAAGCATGTTTCTCAATATAAGAATATTTGACCTCATCGTCTAATAGGCTGTGACTCATGTAAGCGCAATATTAATAGGTATTCTACTTTTCCTAAATGGTTTTTCCCCTTCCTTTATAGGAATGGCATATTTTATGAGAGAAAGAGAAAAACCACGAAGATCCTTGTATGACCAAGAAAAAACATCTTGAAACTCACAGAGTAATTCCGTGAATTTTTCTTTCTCTTCATCAGAACATTGGGCACCTAATTTAATGATCTTTGGAGATTTAGATGTCCCAATATTGAAGGAAATGGTATCACCAACTTTCCTTTTCGACTCCTCCTCTTTATATGTTTCTTTGTTTCCTACATCACTTGACAAAAATGAACTTTCGAAAGGATTCAAGCCTTTAGGATTTTTTTTTTTTTATCTTCAACAAAGATTATTTCTTTGGGCTTAAATAGTTCATTTTGTATGAAAACACAAATGGCTTCATCACTAGGGAAACATTTCCATGATTGTACATTGTCAGGGAGGTGAGGACAATATGTATATTGGAATGCACAATCATGTCTTTGAGTTAAAAGCTCCCGAGTAGGGGAATCCACAAAAACAACTAATTTATCATCCATTGAATTAAGTTCCCTTTTAGCATGAGTTATGTTAAATGATAACACATTTGAAATCAACATCCAAACAACTCAGGTATAATGCTTCAGTAACTTATTATTTGGTACATAAATATTTCGCACAAGATTCACAACAAGTTCAAAATCATCAAATATTGTAAGGTGGCCATAACCAAGGTTATATGCATTTTAAATGCCCAACAATAAGGCCTTAAACTCAACAACATTGTTTGTACAAGCAAATTTCAATCTATAAGATAAATTGTGATTTTTTCCTGTAGGGGAATATATAATGATGCTGGCTCCATTACCTTTATTAGAACATGATCCATCGGAATGCATGTTCCACATTCCATCATCAAAATCAATTAGTTCAAGTATAGTATCACCTTCATCGACAAATATAGAGTACACCCCTAAATCTTCTTCGAGATAATTTACATTAGGTTGGGGGACACTCTCTATATAAGGTGAAATCATTCCTTCTCTAAGAACTATAATGTTCTTTCTGTTTCAAGGGACGGAAAAATGTGTGCTATCAAGTGAAAGGTATCCACTAGTTAAGGCTTTCCAGTCCCTTCCCAAAATAATTGAGTAGTTACTCACATACATGTCAATTTCTTGGATATTGAGAGTTGTGCTTATCTGAGGATGTGCACACAAAACTAGGGTTACATCCTTGATTTCACCTCTAGTTTATTGTTGCAAATTATTATGCGAGAGCATGCTTCTAGAATTTTCATTGGTACAAGATAATAAAATATCTTCCATGATAATTTTAGACATCACACTTGGACAAGATCCACCATTAATTAGGCAAGAGTGATTTATTTTATCCATGATTTTTACTGAAATATAGAAAGGGTTTTTTTTTACAGGGTTCCTAAAGTTATTTACACCTATCCTATTTACAGTTGAATCCTCTTCCTTCGATTATTCAAATAGACTGGCTATGGTGGAAACCTTACCTTCCATAAAGTTCTTAAGATGATTCTGCTATCCTGGGATGAAAACCATGTCTAGCTTTGATATTATCCAATTGGTTAAGGATATTGTATTTAGAAGAGGGAAGAGGAGAAGATACTCCTTTATCACTTGAAGTTCTGACAATTTGTTTATCAACATTTTGAGAAGATGAGATTGGGCGGAATAAGTGTGGGGAAGATCAAATGTGATCTTGGCAGTGTAAGATTTTTTCCTGGTATTGAATACCATAACATCCTCTAATTTGGACCAATCTAAAACAACGATCGTGGTATCAAGCCTTTTTTCAAAGATCTTATCTTTATAATTTATTTTAACTTCAAAGGTGTTTTCATCATGATTTTCTTGACATAAGTTACACCAAGTGCGAGTCATTATGGCCTTTGGCTGAAAATTTCTCTCATTAGTATTTCTAAAAGGTGTTAGGGAAGAAGAAGAAGCCCTTGGGGGAAGAGGAAGAGGAAATTCCCTTTCGTTCGTAAGCTATCATCATATTATTCATATCTTGCATGAGTTGTAGAATGACATACATGTCTGTTTTCTTGACCAAGTATCCTTTAGGAAGACCCATTCTTTCAAGTTTCTTTTCATATTCTAAGGAAGTCTGAAGGGCATAACCGAGATTTTCAATAGCCTTTTCTTCAAGTCTATGGTGATAAGGAGAAGGTAAAGCATTATAGTAATGCATGAACACAGCTTAATTTCGAGGACAAATTAATTCGGGAATTTGATTATATAGCTTGGTGAAACGAAGGTTAAAATACTTAATGGTTTCACCATATTTATAGGAAATGTTGTTGCATTCCCTCAACTGATCAACTGGAATCTTGGGATGTCCATAAGTGGACTTAAACCAACAGACCAATTCTTGCCAAGTTGAAAGTATTTTGGGTGGGAGATCAAAAAATATTCTACAACTTTCCCTTCAAGAGAATTGACAAATACATGCATGCAAGTATCATTATCGTTAGCCCCTATGTAATGACAAGCATTAGAAAATGCTACCAGGTATTCATTTTTGGTAACAATACCATTTCTCGAGAACCTAGGTAAATGATATTTCAATTTCTGTAATGGTTGGGTGGTTGGTGCGAGATTCAAGGGAGAATACACATGCCAGGGGGTGGTTGTAGCATCTTCCTCAAATTGGAAAAGCCCATGTTTCTTAATGACATTGGAAGGATTAGTAGTATATTGAATAGGGATTTGATGACTATAGATACTACAAATCACAGATGAAGTGGAAGGTTGCGAGGAGGAGGAACCTTTAGTGCCACTACCACTACTCGAGGATGTCATATTGAAGGTGAAAGGTATGGGAAATTAATATGAACTGGCGAAATCAGATAAGGTTATCCTAAGAGCACAAAATTTTTTTCTTCTTCCTATTTAAGAAATAAGGGTAACTTCAGGGGAAAATCCTCTTCTTCTTTTAGAAATACGATAATTAAAGGACATGAAATAAAATATTAAACAGGTAAGAGGAAAGGTTATTGTTAATTTCTGGGCTTCCTTTACATGGCTTCCCAATGTTCACAGATATTTATGTCCCTTTCAATTACTTCCCAAGAGCATTCAAGTTCAACATGAGTAGTAGAAGTTTCTAAAATAGTGTTGAATAAAGTCAATGTAATCTTGGTTTGGTTATCAAGACCATTTCCAATATTGGGTTGTCTTGCAACAGGTACTGTCATGGAAAAAATTAATCAAAGAGAAATTAGAAAAAGAAGAAAAATAAATTACAATCATGATACAATCAACCAAAGAGATATGGAAATATCTCCCCAGTATGGTCTCCAAATAAATGTTGAGGAAAAGGTATGAATAACCTTACTCAAGAATTTTAAGATCTTGCTAGGCTAAGGAAAGATTGTTGAGAATGTTACTTAGAGTTTATAGCCTTTAATTCAAAACAATCTCTTAATCCACAGGTAATATGTACTAGGGATTAAGGCTGATTTTATATGTTATATGTAACTATGAAAAATAAAAAAAATAAAAGATATACATAAGTGTGTACAAGAAAAGAGACGGGAATAAAAGTAAAATATGAACAATATCATTAAGATACACTTGTGAAACTGAAATAAAAAATATTATTTTTTATATCAACTTCATTCTAAGATACAAAGTGGAACTCTCTTTACAAAACCCTACGAGGGTGGGACCAAAGTCAAACTTAGAAGTCTTCGATAAGCACCATACAAAAGGGTTCTGGCAACAAAAAAAATTAAGCTAAATATCTGGATCAACTTTCCATAAAAATTTTGTCAATTGAATTTCCAAAATATTCTTTATGAGTCATGAAATATAATACATAAACAAACAATAACACACAGACTACCAAATATAGATCATACACCTTTAGAAACAAGCTGCTGAAAGATATGATTCAATTTTGAATCTTGTCGCCTTCTATAAGACCCTTATGTCATCAAGATGGTTAAGCTTTCTAGTAAACTCATAATGAATGAAGAAAATAATTATCTCACAAGTATAAAGAAGAACTTATATAATAAGTTATCCTTTTGTTCTTCCCCTTTGTCTCTTCAATTAATTGAGCTTTTGTTCTTTCTCAATAAGTTATGGTAGTTCAACTACCTTTCTTTTGTTAAGCTTAATTAAATTAACTAATTAGTTGAGACAAATAAATAATAATATATAAACAAGGGTCTATTTAAATAATAACTAAATAGGTGGGACCCCTTGTCACTCCAATATTCATTTCTTTAATAATCATCAAAACATGAAGTATAATACCCAAAAAATTAAATTGAAACATCCGCCTTGTAACTCCCATCCTCATATTAATAGTCAAATATTTTAATATAAAAAATAAAACATGACTATATCCAAAAATAGAATCATATTGATGTTTTCCAACACAAATTCGTCTAAAAGTGTATTTGTTGTCCAAAAATTCTGTCATATCAATAAAAAATATTCTCAAAATAAAATTGCATTGACAACATTAAAAACCATATTTTCTATGAGAGGAAGTTTGCCTCTTTTAACTACTGCTCTCTTTTGATATTTTTTCCTTCTGTAGAAGCCTTAGGCTAATTGGAACCTTGAGGATGGATTTCGTTGATAACATGGGAGAAATTATCCTTGAGGTGGAGATGGGAGGACACTGATTCAAAGGAATTTTTGGAGAATTAGGGGAATTGGCCAATTTTTTCCCTTTATCAATATTTGGTTAGAGCATTGTTGTTTTAAGCCTTTTTATTGTATGTGAAGATTGGGTTGCTGAAGCAATGCGATCAACTTGGGATTTTGGATTAAATGGTAGTGGAGGAGGGGGAAATGGCAACGATATTGTATTTCGACCATTATGATGTGAAACATGATGATGGAAAATCTCTTTTCAACAATCATTTGCAGGTGGTTCTGGATGCATAGAAACATGAGGGGGGACACAGATACCAGAGAAATTTTGGTGTGGCTAGAAAAGAGGCCTCTTAGGCCTAGGTTGAAGAATTGCTTGGCCAACTAGATTGAAAAACCCAGCTTGGAAAATCTGATTTAGTTCTTGTGGATTATAAGGCCTGTCCAGATAGAGCCTTATAAAACATAAATTTAAATATAAAAATGCTATAATACTTTCTATTTTGTTCTCTATTTAGCATAATAACAACTCATTGTTTAGCATAATTTTAAAAGTAGCAGCATGATAATGAATAACATATTCATCATAAATAATAATAAAAAAAATGAACAACATAACAATAATGATCACACCATAATAATGATGATAAATACCTCAAACTGTTGTTGTTCTAAAACTTTTCCCAAGTTGAATCTCTGCCCAAAACTGACTAACCTCCCAGCCTGCTAGGAACAACCTATATAGCTCCCTAGCCCCAGGATTCCTTACGATTTCCTGGCCCCTGAGCCGAAAATTCCTAGCAACAGGTGCCCCCTGTGAAAGTCCTCAAGTCTATAAGCACAAAATAATTGCATAACAGATACACAGTCTCCACTCCTCCTCCCTTGTCCTTCCTTCAATCTGAAAATATTACCCCCAAACAAAAGAAGACCCCCCTTCCCGAGTGTTCCCCCTTGCCTTATCCTCCTTTCCTCATTATTCAATGCCTTATCCCCCCATTAAACCTCAACCACCTTATCCCCCATTAAGTCTCAACCACCTTATCCCCCCCTCCATAAATGGGTCCATCTACCAATACAATTGTATTATTAACTAAGTCTTCATAATAAAAATTAATAATTCATTAAACTAATATTAATTAAACAAATATTTAATCATGATAATTAATTAATTAATTAGGGTTGTTACATACACCCACCCTTCAGGAAACTTCATCCCGAAGTTAGCGTAATTTATGATACAAGGGAAATGACACATGGTTCACACATTCATATCCAATAAACAACATTATCAGTAAGTAAGCCAAGAAAACTCATACATACTAGTGTACATGTGCAAGAAATGCATTTGTAGCTAAAACATACAAGTCTTGTGCATGTACTAATAACAATAACTATCACCTCTATAGTAATTTCTGTATGCATCCAATCCAATCAGCAAGACTATTCATTTTATAAAAGATAATAAACCAATCAAATGTTTGCAAAATCCCTTAATTACAATAATCTAGCTCAACAATGTTTGTTTAGACAATTGTAGTTCAATTAAGTAATCATGAATATACGTATATACACATTTCTCTTCAGAAGGAGAAACAATAAATTCCACCATAAGGCAAATCTCCATACACTCTCAACTATTTCTATTCATCCTTCCTCCCTAACTTACTTCCATCTTCCATTCCTATCCTTCCTCTACTAGACTATCTTGGAGCATCTACTATATTGACCTAACTCCAAATAGAAGCCGTAAGCGAAAGTGTCACTATCTTGACCAAGCTTCCCCAACAGGCAACTGACAATCATCATCAAACGTCTAGGGGAGCGTGAGATAACAATGTCTTCCCATGACTCCAGGTTTCAGAGGATACATGGTGGGAAATGCCTCCACCCCTCCTAATAGAACTAGGGTCTTTACCCTACAATGGATTATATAGTGGCACCGTGTTGTTGGGAATTTTTTCATCGTTTTTTCAATTTTTGGGCAGTCTCACCACCTGAAAACCTTCACCAGTCCATATATCATAACAATGCTTTTGTACCAATATAATTTCACATACAAAGATTCATACCATATTGTTTCTCGGTCAGTGGTCATGACATGCACTTTTATTACCATTATCCCTTGGCTATTTCATAGCCCATTGACCTGCAAATTAGTCTATAACACAAACTCATATATATCTATGCATTATCATAATGTAAATGCATTCGACCATTATCTCAATTTGGTATCCATGTACCAACAATTTTAATGTAAAAATTTACAAGTTAGAAATAGACCTCATAATATCCCCATAATTTAATTAACGCTACCCATTCATAGAATTTTCATTTACATAATAGATTGCATCATATCCACCATCATTCACATAACGTTAAACATTCATAGATTTCACATTCACATAATAGGTCACATCATATCCATCATCATTCAAGTGACATTAAAACATTTATAGAATTTACATCCACATAGTAGATCACATCATATTCATCATCATTCAAATAACATTTAAACATTCATAGAATTTACATCCACATAGTAGATCACATCATCATTCAAATAACATTTAAACATTCATAAAGGTTCATACGTCTTAAAAGTTCAAGTGTATCATTAATAGTTTCACTATGAATAGAAAATAAAGGTGATTAGGCCTCAGGTAATCCTAGTTGTCTAAGTCAAAAGGTGGTGTTACATACACCCAACCTTCTAGAAACATATTCTCGAGGTGGTAAGAAAAGTGAGGGATAATCTCATCGTAATGTCTCAGCATCTTCCCAAGTAGCAGATCCTGGACTATACTTGTCCCACTGGACCTTAACTTGGTCTACCAGACGGTTCCTGAGCTGTCAGACTCTACGGTCCAATATGATTAACGGTTCTACAGTGAGGGTTCCCGCATCTGATACCTAAAATTCCTTCCAATTTAGTTTATGGGATTCGTTAGAAACATAATGACATAGAACATATACATGAAAAACATTATGATTTTTATGCAAGTGGGGTGGAAGTACGAGACGATAGGCAACAGGTCCAATTTTCTCTTGGATTTTGAATGGTCCTATAAATCGAGGTGACAACTTTGTCCCCTTCCCAAACCGAATGGTACTCTTATTGGGTCTGATATGAATGAAAACTTGATCTCTCACTTTATAACTTCAGTCAGTCCTATGTGCATCAGCATAAATTTTCTGTCTATCCCGTGCTTCCTTTAGTCTCTTCCTAATCTGTATCACCTGTTCCTCCATCTCTTGAATCAATTCTGGCCCAACTTTTAGTCGGTCTTCTAATCTTTTCCAACTCAATAGTGTTCTGCATCGCCTTCCATACATAGCTTCATAGGGTGGCATTCTGATGGAGCTATGAAAATTGTTATTGTAGGTGAACTCTACCAAAGGTAGGTACTTCTCCCAATGGGTTTGATTATCCATGACATACATCCTAAGCAT
>JZKD02S1252469.1:263078-275896 GCA_000966675.3 Picea glauca
TGACGTGTGTTGGATCGATGTTCCATATCTTATGCGTGTTTTAACGGCTGTGATCAAATCGCTAACTTGCACATCGCGAAACCGGAGTTTCTGTTGTCATGAGTTCTTTTAATTTTGAAATCGCGATCCCCGATTCTCCGATGAATGAGATCAACGGTCCAGACCTCTTTGTCGCTTTAACGGCTGCGATCATCTCGTGAAATCGCATATCGCGAAATCGGAGTTTCCATTGTCAAGTGTTCTTTGCATTTTGAAATTGCGATCCCCGATTCTCCGATGGGTTATCTCCCTCGCAGCTTCTACATATCTGATAGCTGTCGGGGTTTGCTTCCAATCTGACGGCTTAGATCACTTCTTTTCTGCGCTTAACTCCTGCGCTTAACATCTGCGCAGCTTCTCCCGATCCAACAGCTGTCGGGATTTCCGAGTGAGATCTGACGGTTCTCGGTCTCTTTCCTATGCTGCTTGCGCATATAAGACTGCTATCCCTCCTGAGCTTAATTTCCTTTGTCTTCTGTTTGCCTGTCATATTCACTATTGTACTTGCCATCAATGACAATCATATGCTAACTATTACACATTTCCAACAGATAGTGTCGCAAGTGTCATCATTACAAGTGTCGCAAGTGTTGGAGAAAGCATACCTCCATGATGCCTATGTTGTGCCTATAACGACATGAGAAAGACACTTGAAACACCTCAAACATTTGATTTGGAAGAGGAGAAATGAGTTAGCAGGCTTGCAAACCTTTTTCCATCTGAAAGCACCTCAAAAACAGAGTTTTTGGAGGGGAGCTCTCCCCCTTACACTATCTTGGAGCGTCAACACTCCCCCTTACACTTTCAGGGAGTGTTATAAAGCTCCACTGGCCCTTTTGAGGGAGTGCTATAGATTTTGAGAGCGCTAGCGCCCCCCTAAAGCCTACTAGGGAGAGCTACAATGCTCTGATGTCCCTTTTGAGGGAGCGCTACCTATTCTGGGCAGTTGTTAAGCCGTTGAGATGAATGGGGGAAGCATCTTTTCATTCATGGAAGGCAGTTGGATTCAAATCCCTGATCAAGCCATGATCTTAGGGCAAATCGTCAACTAAAGGAGGAAAATCCTCAACTTCCCCAAGGATATCTCAAGTGGTTAAAGCCTCTCCAAGGCTATATAAGAAAGATTTCTAATGGTGAAAGGGGATGGGAAATGGAGAATTACACCAAACTTATGATCTCATAAGTGGTGTTGGAGCTGATTGGGGGAAGAACTGTTGGTATGAAACTTATGATCTTGAAGAAGACACACAGTCATCCAAAGGAGAGTGATCAGTGAAGTTGTTGTTATCCAGGTTGTGGATCTTTCAGGCAAGGGTTAGATGAAGAGGACTCGACGAAGCTGTCGCATTTGCATCTATGATTGTAAGTACTGTTGTCGTTATTCTCATCAATATGACATGCTTGGCCTATTTCTTTCTAGTTTGTGTATAATGTCACATGAACTTATCATTAATTGATATATCTGTTTCCAAGCTAATATCAATAGAGTAGGAAGTGGTCGTATCTTGTTTTCTCCATAGGATCCAGTGAGAAGCAAAGGATCGAAGCGCAACTAGGAGTGTGCAGGGAAAAACATCGATAAAAAGGTACTTCTGTTATCCTTCCTTCCCATGTGTTAGCTTAGATATATTTGAAAGGAAGTCAATGTCCACGTTAAGCATTTTCTATCTAGAGTTAGGGTCAAGCTCTTAGAGGCGATCTACCTGTTTGCAGGGAGATTTTCCTACAACAAATATTACCCCCCCAAAAAATAAGACCCCCTTCTCGAGTGTTCCCCCTTGCCTTATCCTCCTTTCCTCATTATTCATTGCCTTATCCCCCCATTAAACCTCAACCACCTTATCCCTCATTAAGTCTCAACCACCTTATCCCCCCCTCCATAAATGGGTCCATCCACCAATACAATTGTATTATTAACTGAGTCTTCATAATAAAAATTAATAATTCATTAAACTAATATTAATTAAACAAATATCAAATCATGACAATTAATTAATTAATTAGGGTTGTTACATGGATCAACATCAAAATGTATTGAGAATCTTGGTCTTCTATGGGCTCTTTGCCAATTATTTCCTCTACCTCTGTTTGTACCTCTGCCATTGCTTCCCTTTCTAAAGAAACTCATCCTCAAGCAATATTTCAATTAGAATATAAAAACTTTTAACAATCCATTTGCTAATACTCTACCTAAATAAAATCAAGATGTTGGCTCTATTATTCACAATAGAAGCATATGCAATCCATTCATTAACACAACTTCATCAAATCCAATTTAATAATTAACTCCAATTGAATAGGGAATGATAGGGTCATCATGAATATGAGGGGGTTTATAATGAACAAAAAATGGTAGCATGGATGGGAATCAACAATGAATATTGTTCAAGCAATGTAGATTCCTTTTCTTCCAAAAAAAGTATCTCCATGTCAAATCTCCAACCCAAAATAATTATCCAATCCTTTTTAATATTTTTACTTTAAAAATAATATTGAAGATAACATAACAGGGGATGGATAAATGTTATTGAGAAGGTGGCGGGAATATAATGAACAAAAAATGAAACAGTGAACGGGAAAAGAAATGATTATTGTTCTGTTACAAGAAATAACATTTATTAACTTTAAAATCAACATTGCCAATATGTACAAAATCATTTGAATATCCATTGTTTTCCATCCAAAACTTCCACCACATTTTGTTTGTGCCATAACACTCTTTTAAAATTCACACAAAAGATCCACACAATGGAAACAATCTTTTTGAATCCTGCAATATAAAACCCAGCTGAAATAAATATGATTATTAAAAAAAATGAATTTCATTTCTACTTTTAAACTATCATAACGTTTTGTAGGAGGTTGTTTACAAAAGATTTTATCTTAGTCATAATCATACAGAATGTCCCAAACATCATGAAAGGAAGAGAAACATAGAGATATCCTCATTTTGTTATATAATATTCACTCCAATAACAGTAGCAAACAAACTGGTATTGAAACCCCCTGTGAATCTGGTGGGCATTGTTTCCATAACATTTCTTTTAAACTCAAAATATTTCAAACCACCTTGTAGATAAATAACAAACAAACCATAATTTTGCGGGTGACATCAATCTTTCCGACTGTTGAGTCAAATATTTGGACAAGAATTTAAAACTAGGTCTATAATATTCGCATGCCTACATTATTGGATGGGAAAACAAGGTTTGGAGATTGACAAATAGGCACATGACTCAAGGTATGTCTGCAAGAAAAGCCAACATATTTAATTCCCATAGTGACTGTAAAATAATACACGAGACTCTATCACCTTTTAAAAAAGTGGCAAAGATAATACAAAATGACTGCGAGACTTCAAAATTGTGGATATGCAGTAGGGATACAACACAATGATCACAAAACCAATTGTGGGTCAAATAGATCGAAAAAAATTTGAATTTGGCTTTCCTTTTATTGGTTCTCTTGTGTATTGGAAGAGGAATCAAGGTCTGGAGCAAGCATATAAGCATTGGGTTTGAAACGTGGGTTGGGGGATGTTGGCGACAGAAGTCACTCCTGGATTGCTTGCAGGAGCAGAGCCCGACGCCCATCAGTTTAATGTCATGATTTATTTGAAAAGGGGTAATCAAATGGAGGAAACTCAGACCAATATCGTCTCAACTCAGAAACTAGGCCGGGCATGCACGAACGAGTGAGGTCTTCCATAAACTTCAAACAGTGAGTTGCAAATAAAGGGTGAGTAGGTGGAAGACTTGCATGAGAAAGGTGCAAAGTTCTATCATAAACATCAGGTTCATCACAGACTGGAGAAGAGTGCATTCAAACGCAAAATCCTTTTACATTCAAACACAGAAAACCAGAGGGCACAACAATGTCACAACAAATCCTTTATCATAACAAGATTGTTAAATCCACGCGAATCCTTCGACTGTGGATTCTCTGGCATAAGATGAAACAAAGATGGAAGAAGGAGAACTGTTTGTTATAAACCAAGAAGTCTTAAACATAGACACATGACCCAGAAGCTAGAATGTTCACTGAAACTTTACAATCGGGAGCTTAGCTCTACCATCGATAGATACAAAAATGGCAAAAATGCCTACATATACTCAAAATAATGACAGCAGCAGAACCAAGATACTGCATTGAAGGTTTTGCGTATGCATGGCTTCTGACACTCTGCAGCCACAATCTTTGAATAACTGTGCAACTTAGGGCAGACACGATCGATCTTCTGACAGTTTATTCGGCGAAACGACGTGCCTTTAATCCCATGCAGGACTTTCCCATTATGGCGGAGGCGATGTCTAACCATCACCAAACGCTTCAATAACTGCTTCTTGGGATTGAGAATGGCCCGGCCAACTCAGCATTTCGGGATATGGAAGACGCCTCATGTTTCCACCTAGACTAACTGAAAAGCTTGAGGGACGGGCATGGAAGGCCAACACGGTGAATGGGGTGAATGATAGGAGTGATGGCATCGGATTACAAGGTCGCAAAGGGAATGGCGTGGCACGGGAAGAGTGACAAAGGAGGGCTCATGGTGGAATAAAACAGGCGGAAGAGGGGGGAAGATGAGGGATAGTGGATTCGTTCTTTGGCGAGAGGCTGACATGGAGAAGGAGTGGGACACGCGGTAGGTAGTGAGTGGATAGTGAGACGGAGGATGGGCTCCCTGGGCGAAGATGGGGAGGCAGATGGATGACACACGGTAGCAAGGGAGAGGTGGAAAGAAGAGTGTCACGATGGGAGAAGGGCCCACACAGGGTTAAAGACAGGGCTACTGAGAAAGTCGGGACCACGTCTGTGCCATTGATCCAGGCTCCTCGATCATAACCGTCAGAAAGTTGCATCCACAATTCCGGACCCCCACCCTCCGCTTAAAGGTAGAAAGGCGGGGGGGTCCGGAATGGTCTTCATCGCCATTGATCCGGGTGCACTCATCTAGACCGTTGGAGAGGTGTGCCCCTGATTTTGGACCCCCCCCCCCTACTTAAAGATCGGAAAGCGAGGGGGGGTCCGGAATCCAATATGTGCCGTCGATCTGGGCGCGTAAATATGGACCGCCCGGACTTGCTTGCTGCTTACCACGGGCGCATTGCCACTCGAAACTTTGGATAGGTGGGTTTTTACCCCTTCTTATGCATTCTACCCCTCTATACAAGAAATATCACTAACATTTGGCTCCATGGGGGATAGAGTCATCCCTGTGATGCTCTAAGAACTCTTTTGCAGACTTAGTTCCTTTGTTGTTGGGCTATGGAGTCATTTATTAGTCCGAAAAACAGAACATAGAAACAATATGTACAAAAACAAAACCAAAAGAGCCGACTGGGGCTCACAGAAAACATTTTTTTAAGAAATGCCTATTGACTGGGCCACTGAACACTTCATTGCCTTCCAGGTCCTGCAACTTGTAAGTATTGTTTGAAAACACTTCCAGGGTCTTGAAAGGCCCCAACCAGAGGGCATCAAATTTACTGTGTTTGCCCTTTTCCTGCCTGGGTGCATCCCACTTGAGTACCAGGTCGCCTGGTTCAAATTCCTTCTTTTTGATCCTTTTATCGAAAGCCCGCTTGATCTTTTGCTGATGATTGTAAGCTCTATCCAAGACCTGTTCTCTGATCTGCTGCACCTCCACCATCTGATGAATTCTTTTGAGCACATGTTTGGGCTCTCCCTCATATTCCTGGAGGAGATGGGCCACAGGTAAGGCAAGCTGAGTGGGGAAAACGACCTCTATTCCGTAAACCAGTTGGAAAGGTGAGAGGCCCAGGGACTTCTTGGTTGTCACCTGATCAGCCCAAAGAGCAAATTTGAGCTTTGAGTCCCAGGCCTTTTGGTTATCCTCCAATAATTTTTTGATGAGCTTGATTAGGATTTTATTGGAGGATTCTGCCAGTCCGTTTCCCTGAGGATAGTAAGGGGTGGAATGGATCAGTGAAATCCCAAATTGTTCACAAAACTTCACCAGAGGCTCAGATCGAAATGAGGAAGCATTGTCAGTGAAAATTCTTCTTGGACAACCAAACCTGGCTATGATGTCCTCCAAGAAGCTGATGATTACTTTGTGAGAAGTGCTTCTAGTGGGGACAACCTCTATCCACTTGGTGAAATAATCAGTAGCAGTGAGGATCCATTTGTGCTGGCCACTTGAGGGAGGATGAATTTCTCCAATGAAATCCAATCCCCACTGTTGAAACGGTGCCGAAGCTACTATAGGTTTTAATGGCAGAGACTTGAGTTGCTATTTACCTGAGAACTTATGGCATTTAACGCAAGCCCTGAATTCTCTGCAGACATCAGTAAAAAAAGTAGGCCAGTAGTACCCAGCCCAGAGGATTTTGTGGGCTGTGGTCTTCCAAAAATGATGACCCCCGCATAGACTACTATGAAAATCGAACATCACCTTCTGGGCTTGCAGCGGGTCCAGACATCTTAAAAATATCCCCAGAGGGTCTCTCCAGTACAAGGCTCGATCAATAAGGCATTATTTGACCGCTTTGAGCTTTAAAGCTCTGGCTCTACTCTTTCCCAATCTGTCAGGGGGCTTCAATTCATGCAAAAAGTACACGATATCCCTATACCAGGGACATTCTTCTAGTGGTATGGTGATCTGGGAACTACTGCTGGATGAATCAGCTTGTTCATTGATGCAGTTAATCCCCAAAGTTTTGAAGTTGGATTCAGCCAACAACCTGGCCAAACCTTGCCCCCTTATCAACTTGGTGGGCTTAATATCTAGGTCGAATTCTAGGATATTAGCTATCCATTTGCCCCTTTTACCATCTATGTCAGGCTGTATGAGAATGTCCTTCACAGAAGTGGAAGGGACATATGCAGTGATTTTCGAGTGCAAGACATAGATCCTGAAAGCTTTGAGAGCTTTCACCAATACATAGGCTTGTTTTTCCATGATCTCATATTTTAGCTCATCATCTCTCAGTGCCTTGCTGAAGAAGGCAATGGGATTCTCTTGCCCTTGATTGTTTATCTGCAAAAGGACTGTTGCTATTGATTCGTTAGAAGCAAACGAGAAAATCAGGAAATCCTTAGAATAATCGGGACTAATCAGCACAGGTGCCTCAGTCAATGCTTTCTTTATTTGGGCAAAGGATCCCCTAGAATTAGCAGTCCACTTTATTTCATGGCCCTTCCTGAGCATGGCAGTGATATTCTTTACCAGCTCAACAAAGTTTGAGACGAATCTCCTCAGAAAATTAATTTTCCCCAAAAATGGCTGAACTTCCTTCTTGGACCGGGGAAGTGACAGGGCCTGAATTGCCTCTACCCTACCTGGGTCAATTCTTACTCCTTCTGCTGACACTATGTGACCTAATAGCTTTCCCTCCTACATAGAAAATAATGACTTCTTGGGATTTAACGATAGGCCATACCTCCGACATTTCAGGAAGAGTCTTCTCAGGTGACAACAGTTTTCTTTGTCAGTCTTAGAGAAGACTGTGATGTCATCCAGGTATATCACCACAAACTGGTCTTTCTCCCCAACAGAGGCTATGTCCATGGCTCGCTGAAACGTTTCCCCTGCATTCATCAACCCAAAGGGAATTTTGGCATACATGAATGTGCCCCAAGGAGTGATGAAAGCTGTCTTTTCTCTGTCCTCAGGCATGACTGATATTTGGTTGTATCCGAAGAAACCATCAATCATGGATATCCTTGATCCACCAGTTACCCTCTGAAGAATGTGTTCCATGTTAGGCAGAGGGTAATTGTCCTTCCTGGAGCTTCTGTTCAGGTTCCTGAAATCGACACAGAGTCTGATTTCTCCGTTTTTCTTTGTCACCGAAACCAAATTGGCCACCCATTCAGAGTATCTCAAGGGGACAATGATCTAGGCGTCTAGCAGCTTCTTCACTTCCTTCTCCATGACAGGTAGTAGCATGGGGTTTATCTGTCTCAGCTTCTTCTTAAATGGCTTAGCATCCTCTTTCAGCGGGATCTTGTGCTCGATGACTGATGTGTCATACATTTTGAGGTCTTCGTAAGTCCATGCAAACACATCAGCAAACTGCCTCAGCAACTTAGTATACTCGGCCCTCTGCTCCTCAGTCAAGCTCTTTGACAACTTGACCAATTTTGGCTCCTCAGGTGTGCCTATGTTGCATTCAGCTGTGTCATCATTATCACCTGAAACTTTGCCTTTTACTGCCACATCGTTCCCATCAAACAACCTTTCTAACGGGATTAGTCCTCTCGGTATGTGGTTGCTGGGTAGCTGAATGATCTGGTGATCAACTATTTTATTCACAAATTCCCCAAGGTGATGCTCATCTTCCTCTTCAGGATTCTCATCTATCTTCATGGTGGAAAAGTCATCAATGGACTGGAGAAATTTTTCAATCTCCTGATCATCCTCAAACACCTTCCAGTATTTGACGTTGTCTGGTATAGAAGGTGTGTATTTTATTTCAACATCAGACCTAGCAGTGGGCTGTGTGGGAATTTCGAGCACACTAGCTGTGAAAGCTAGAAAATTGGCTGAGGTATTTTCCTCCCTTGGAATGTAGGAAATATTAAAATCCAGGAAGGAATTATCAACTAGGTCCCATACCTCGTTCCTGTAGCTCCTGAGCTGAGGATGCTTAGTCTGATAAACATTTTTGACCTGCTAGACAATCATCTCTGCATCACCAAACACGGCCATCTCCTTGATCTCCATTTCTTTGGCAGCTCTTAATCCCAGAACCAAGGCTTCATACTCTACCACATTATTGGTGACTTCGAATTCCAGCTTGTATGACAGAGATATGGTCTGTTGACAGGGTGATATGAATATTACTCCAGCACCTGCACCCATACTGGAGGAAGCTCCATCAGAGAACATCTTCCAAACAGAGGTGGTTGGGGGGGAGGTCTCCTGATTTAGGATGGGATGCCTTATAATCTGTAAAGGGGCTTCAGGGGTGTTGGTGAGCTGTAGTAAACTGGAGCCTAAGTCAGTGTCCAAAGCATAGATGGGATGATTAGTAGGATTGGCTTCATCACTGACAATGTAGGCTAGCTGGGCTTCTCTGTATAATCTCCTATGTTCCCCCCCAAAGACTGGAATGATGGCATATGTGAGGTCCATCTGCAGGGTTCCCCCCAATCTCTTGATCCAGGATCTTGACAACAGCATGCCAAATTTAGGGGGAACATCAACCACCACAATATCCATGACCATGCTCTTCATGGGTAGCTGAAACAGGGAAACTACTAGGTCCTTAATGACTCCCAAACACTGCACCCTCCTGAAGTCAAAATAATAGAGGTCATGATAGGCTCGGGTGACCTCCAGTCCTAATTCTTCCATGACAGCCTTGGGCATGAGGTTATGGGAGGCCCCTGAATCCATAAGGCAATTATGCAGCACTTTGTCATGTATATTCAGGGATGTGTAGAAGGGGGGGGATGAATCATCTCTGTCTTCTACCATGGGACCTAGGACAACTACAGGCCTTTGATCTTGGAGGTTTATGGAGTCTGTGAGGGGGTATGAGGCTTCAGTCTTTAACAGCTCAGAGAAGCGTTTTTTGAATTCCCCATGTTTAATTAACTCAGTGAGTGGCACAGGAATTCTGATCTTTTGAATTTCATGTTCGAAATTAAAAGAAGACATAGGCTTTGGAATTTCTTTAATTTCAGGAACATGACTTTGGACAATAGGGGAGAGGGGTTGGGCCTTCTTACCTTTGTAAGCATCTGTTATCCCATTAGCAGGCCTCTCTTCTCTAGTGGATCACTCAGGAGCATCAGGTGCTGCTGCTATTTTGTCAGACCTCAAGTTGTACCTGCCTCGACCGCCGCTGGCTTTGTCTCCCTTGCTCAATTCATTCAACTGACCATCCATGAGAGACTCTTCATATGTTGATTGGGTCAGATGAGGGAAAGGGGGAGTGACCTCTACACTGTGAATTTTAGGCTCAGGCTCATTTTCTTCTCCTTCTTCTTCATCAGCTACAAAATTTTTCTGGAAGGGGGCCTGAATTTTTTGGTCATCTTTGTCTCTTTCCTTCTCTCTATGCATAGCTGGAGGAGTGAAATTATTTGTTCTTTTGAAACCTCCTCTATTCTCAGTGGTCTGGGGGCCCTTATACGTTTGCTTCCTCTCTACCTTCAATCTCTCCACCTCTTCTTTGAGGAGGTTCATAACTCGGGTCAGCTCATTTACTTGAGAGTGAGGTAGTGATGTGCCGGAGGTTGAGGCTTCTGACTTGTCCTTTATTCTGTCTGTGTCAGCCTGGCTTCTCAGTCTGTCAGCTGCCAGTATGTTGGATTCCACCTCTACAGCTGCATCTTTCATCTGAGCCAAAGAGGTGGCTCTTCTTTCTCTTAACATGAGACAGAAATCAGGGTCAAATGCACTAGCATAGGAAATTTGAGCAGAGGCCTCTGAAGGTTTAATCTCCGCAGGAATTTTGTTGTACATCCTATTAAACCTTTTGGAGAAGTCTGAGATAGACTCTCCTTGCATCTTCTTCAGAGACCCAAACTCTATCATATAATACATATAATCTTTTCTGTCTCCCCACTGCCTCAGGAAAACGCTATCTAAGGCCTCAATGCCAGCAATAGATCCAGGGGCCAGTCCCCGGAACCACTTCCTCACCTCCCCATCAAGGCTCTGGACAAATACTCTCATCCAGACATCTTCACTCTCAATATTTAGGTTGTCAGCATAGCTGTGAAAGGAAGCTAGGTGTTCTTCAACAGTTATGTCTCCCTCACCACTGAACTTGGGCATGTATTTCAAATAGTCTCTAGCAGGGAGAGGGTTCAGAGGCTGGGGTAGAATCAAAGGAGCATATCTGACAGCCACTATGGCATCCATTCTGTTCAGAGGGGGATTAACACTAGCCATAGGGATGTTCGGTAGAGGATAACTCGGAGGGGATGGAGTATGAACGGGAGATGTTGGGACAAATGTTCTTGGAGGAGACAACGGAGGAGACAAAGAGAGAGCTTCTCTTTGTGTAGTAGTAGGAATGAAAGGAGGGGTGGTGAAACCTTCAGAAGTTCGAGGTCTATGATGAAGCAAGACCTCCAGGGAAAGGGGAGTGACAAGAATCTTTCCTTCTGATACCAGACCAGGAGGAGAAAACTCAGCAGGAACACTCCCAAAGTTCAGAAAACGAGAAACCTCAGAGGAAGGACGACTAGGAAACTGAGAATCTGAAAATGGAGTTCTCACAGAAGGGGAGGGCGTAATACCTGTTTCAGCGGAAGAAACTTCTTTTGCATATCTCTTGCCCTTTCTGCGCGCTGCTTCCGCGTTAGCTTCTGGTGTGGCCAAAGGCAAGTGTGGATTAGACCTCGCGTGTCTACCTCTCGAAGCCACAATTGATAGAACAGGTTCTTCCCAGTGGAGTCATCACAATGGAGTCGCCAGGTGCACAGTAGAAATCTTCAAGTTCTGATATCTAATGCACCTTCAGAATCAGTTGATCTTTGTCGTTCAATCCCAGGGAAAAATATTCAACATTGTCCCCGGCAACGGCACCAGAAATGTTGGCGACGGAAGTCACTCCTGGATTTCTTGCAGGAGCAGAGCCCGACGCCCATCTGTTTAATGTCACGATTTATTTGAAAAGGGGTGATCAAATGGAGGAAACTCAGAACAGTATCGTCTCAACTCAGAAACTAGGCCGGGCATGCACGAACGAGTGAGGTCTTGCATAAACTTCAAACAGTGAGTTGCAAATAAAGGGTGAGTAGGTGGAATACTTGCATGATAAAGGTGCAAAGGTCTATCATAAACATCAGGTTCATCACATACTGGAGAAGAGTGCATTCAAACACAAAATCCTTTTACATTCAAACACAGAAAACCAGAGGGCACAACAATGTCACAACAAATCCTTTATCATAACAAGATTGTTAAATCCACGTGAATCCTTCGACTGTGGATTCTCTGGCATAAGATGAAACAAAGATGGAAGAAGGAGAACTGTTTGTTATAAACCAAGAAGTCTCAAACACAGACACATGACCCAGAAGCTAGAATGTTCACTGAAACTTTACAATCGGGAGCTTAGCTCTACCATCGATAGATACAAAAATGGAAAAAATGCCTACATATACTCAAAATAATGACAGCAGTAGAACCAAGATACTGCATTGAAGGTTTTGCGTCTGCATGGCTTCTGACACTCTGCAGCCACAATCTTTGAATAATTGTGCAACTTAGGGCAGACGCGGTCGATCTTCTGACAGTTTATTCGGCGAAACGACGTGCCTTTAATCCCATGCAGGACTTTCTCATTATGGTGGAGGCGATGTCTAACCATCACCAACTGCTTCAATAACTGCTTCTTGGGATTGAGAATGGCCCGGCCAACTCAGCATTTTGGGATATGGAAGACCCCTCACGTTGCCACCTGGACTAACTGAAAATCTTGAGGGACGGGCATGGAAGGCCAACACGGCGAATGGGGTGAATGATAGGAGTGATGGCATCAGATTACAAGGTCGCAAAGGGAATGGCGTGGTGCGGGAAGAGTGACAAAGGAGGGCTCATGGTGGAATAAAACAGGCGGAAGAGGGGGGAAGATGAGGGATAGTGGATTCATTCTTTGGCGAGAGGTTGACGTGGAGAAGGAGTGGGACACGCGGCAGGTAGTGAGTGGATAGTGAGATGGAGGATGGGCTCCCTAGGCGAAGATGGGGAGGCAGATGGATGACACACGGAAACAAGGGAGAGGTGGAAAGGAGAGTGTCACGAAGGGAGAAGGGCCCACATGGGGTTAAAGACAGGGCTACTGAGAAAGTCG
>JZKD02S1252469.1:282706-293255 GCA_000966675.3 Picea glauca
CATCTTTTAAAGCAGACAAGAATACTGATTCAGATTTAGATGATATTGAGGCAAAATTTGTGAGAAGGTTAAAGAAAGGATCAGGAAAATATCAAGGAAAGATTCCCTTCAAATGCTTTAACTATGGTAATATAGGTCACTTTGCATCTAACTGTCCCCACCAGAAAAAGGACCAGAACTCTGATGATGAAAAGAAGTACAAATTCAAGAAATATAGTAAAAAGAAAAGTTTGTGTGCAAACAATGAAAATTCCTTAGAAGACATAGATAGTGATTCATCATGTGAAAACAAAGTGAATGATTTTATGCTTATGGCTATGGGGGATCTTGATTATGAACACAGAGGAGGTGAAATGGATGATGAAGAAGCTGTGGTGGATATGGAAGGTGAATTAATTAGTGCTTTGGAAGAAATTGACAGACTCAGATGTAAGAAGAGAAAACAAAAACAGTTGTTGATGCAGTTTAAAATGAATGGTGAAAAACCTGATGAAAACTTTTCTCTACTAAAAGTGGAGTTAGAAGAGGCAAAGAAAATAGAAGACATACTGAAACAACAGTTTCCAGAGAAGAAATCGAGGTGTGAAGCCTTAGAAGAAGAGATAGTAAAAACCATAAAAAAAAATAGATAAGTTTAAGGCATTGTATTACCAAAATCTGCCAAGTATTAAAGCCTCCGAAGAATTAACTTCCATTCTAAATCAATAAAGGAATCCAAAGTTGAAAGATGGCTTGGGATATGAAGAAGGATCAATTAGTGATCATCCAAGTAATATAGAACCCATCAAGTTTTTCAAATTTACAATCATTGACAACAACCACTCTGTAGAAACAAAGAAAGAAAATCAGCCATCAAGAAGGAATGAAAGAAAAAGTACCAGGATCCAATCTATTGATCAAAGAAATCATCAGCATGAAAGAAATCAACTACAACCTTTTTTCAGGTACAAAGGTTTTTTCTATGGTTATTGTTTTTTCTATTCTAACTTTGGTCACAAAGTTGTAAACTGTTCTTTAAGATCTAGATATTTGAAATCAAAACACTCAAGGAATAATTATCTGCCACAAAAAAGATTGAGACAACCAATAAACAAACGAGCACATACTATAAATCATGTGATGGATGGAGGAAGGACACAGGTGAAACATAACAATAGTTATGAGAATAAGAATCGTTATGATCTATTCTTCAGTGAACCATAATGTTACATCTTTCATAACTATGGACATAAAGCTGCAGATTGTCGCTTAAGGAATTTTAAGCCAGATTTGAATCCTACTGCTGAAAATTTCAAGATTTGGAAGAAGAAAGAAGATGACAAGTGTAGAATAGTGTTATCAGCCCAAAAACAAAAGAATCCCTGGTATATTGACAGTGGATGTTCCAAACATATGATTGGAGACAAAAGTAAGTTTCTAACTCTAAGTGAAATAAAATCAGGGAATGTAACTTTTGGAAATGATGCACCAGGAAAAATAAAAGGTAAAGGAATGGTAAGTTTGAGTAATGGAAAAGGGAAAGCTCAAGATGTGTTGTTTGTAGAAGGTTTGAAACATAATCTGCATAGTGTCAGTCAAGTCTGTGACCAAGGATCTGAATTCATTTTTACTTCTAAAGATTGTAGAATAAAATCTGTGAATTCAAGACAGCTAGTTGCAAAAGGGATAAGAACAAAAAACAATGTCTATGTGTTAAAAGAAGAAAAAGAAGAATGCCACTTAAGCAAGTATGATGAAAGTTGGATATGGCATAGGAGACTTGGACACTTAAATTTTGATCATATAATCAAGCTAAAAAATAGTGGGGCAGTAAAGGATCTTCCAAAGATATCAAATCCATATGATTATGTTTGTAAACCATGCCAGATAGGAAAGCTTACTCGAACACAATTCAAATCTAAAAACTTTCCTTCAATAGAAAAACCTCTCCAGTTAGTACATATGGATCTATGTGGACCATCAAGGAAAGAAGGTACATGAAAATAAAATTATTTTATGTTGATTATTGATGATTATTCTAGACTAACATGGGTTGCCTTTTTGAAGGAAAAATCTAAATCATTTGAAAAATTCAATGTGTTTAAGGCTCTAACTGAGAATCAAACAGGAAAAATATTGAAGGCAGTAAGATATGATAGAGGAGGAGAGTTTAGCTCATGGAACTTCAAAGAGGTCTGTGATAAACATGGAATCAAAAGAGAGTACACAATTCCAAGGACTCCACAACAAAATGGAGTTGTTGAGAGGAAAAATAGATCAGTAAAACAAATGGCAAGATCAATGATGAATGAAAGGAAAATACCTCAGACATATTGGGTGGAAGAAATTCATACAACCGTTCATATCCTTAACAAAGAACATCTCAGACCACATAGTGACAAGACTCCTTATGAACTATGGTTTGGAAGACCTACTTCAATCAAACATTTTAAATTCTTTGGGAGTAAATGTTATATTAAGAATAATGATGAAAATATTTGCAAATATAATGATAGGGATGATGAAGGTATCTTCTTTGGTTATGCTACAAACAATAAAGGGTACAGATGTTACAATAAGAGGCTGCATAAACTGGTTGATTGTATAGACATAAAAATTAATGAAGAAATATCGATCAGAAGTGTAAGCAGTGATGAACCAAGAACAAAAGATATAGTTGAAGATGAAGATGAACAGGTCCAAGGATAAAAAAGAGAAGAATATGAATTAGATGAAGATACAAATATTCAGGTTGACATAAATTAGCAGAAAGAAACAAACTCACCTCTCAGAACTATTAGAAAGAATCATCCTGAAAATCAGATAATTGGAGATATAAATAAAGGAGTTCAGACAAGAAGGAAATTGATTAAAGACTCAGAACAATCTCATGTTGCCTTTTTATCTATGACTGAACCTAAATTTTTTGATGAAGACAACCAACATGATGATTGGATTAGATCTATGAATGAAGATATTGATCAGATTGCTAGACCTGAAGACAAGAATGTAATAGGTTCCAAGTGGGTGTTCAAAAATAAAATGAATGAAAAATGACAAGTTGTTAGAAATAAACCCAGATTGGTCTATAAAGGGTATGCACAAGTTGAAGGTCAGGACTTTGATGAAACTTTTGCACCAATGGAAAGATTAGAATCCATCATAATGTTTCTTGCATATTCATGTCATAAGAACTTTAAAGTGTATCAGATGGATGTTAAATCAACATTTCTTAATGGAGATCTAGAGGAAGAAGTATATATGGAGAAGCCTGAAGGATTCTCATTGACAAATAACCTTGATTATGTATGCAAGCTGAAGAAGGATTTATATGGACTGAAATAAGCACCATGAGCTTGGTATTATAGACTGGACAAATTTTTACAAGACAAAGGATTCAAGAAAGGTACTGTTGATATCAATCTCTACATAAAAACTGAAGGTGATGATTTACTAGTTGTTTTGATTTATGTAGATGACATTATTTTTGGCTGTAATAATGACTCCTCTATTCAATGGTTTTCTAAATCTATGCAAACAGAGTTTGAGATGTCCATGATAGGAGAATTGTCATATTTTCTTGTCTTACAAGTAAAACAGAGTTCTACAGGAATTTTTATCTCTTAAGAAAAATATTTGAAAGAGATGTTGAAGAAATTTCATATGGAAGATTCTTCTCCTGTTAGTACACCTATGGTGGTTTGTTGCAAGCTCAGCAAAGATGACATTTCACCTGATGTTGATCAAAGGACATATCGATCAATGATAGACAGTATTCTGTACATCACAACATCCCATCCTGATATAATGCAAGATATTGGAATGGTAGGTTGTTATCAATCAGCTCCTAAACAGAGTCACTTGGTAGTTGTCAAAAGGATAATCAAATACTTGAAGGGAACAATGACTTATGGTCTGTGGTATCCCTGAAATCAGAATTTTTAGTTAACTTCTTATTCAGATGTAGATTGGGTAAATTGTGTGGATGAGAGAAAGAGCACCAGTGGAGGTGCCTTCTTCCTGGGTGACTCGTTGGTAGCATGGATTAGTAAGAAGCAGGGATCTATTTCCTTATAAACTACATAAGTAGAGTACATTGCTGCTGCTACTTGCTGCACTCAGATTTTGTGGATGATTCAAAATCTTGCAGATTTGAAGGTAAACTATACTGTTCCGATTACAATTCACTGTGATAACACCAGTGCCATTAGTGTCTCCAAGAATCTTTTTCTTCACTCCAAGACTAAGCATATCCCAATAAAATACCATTTTCTCAGAGAACAAGTTACAAACAGAGTCGTTTAGCTAAATTATATTCCTTCCATAGAACATATAGCTGATATATTTACTAAACTATTAGTAGCGACCCCTTTTGGATATCTTCATCAAAAGTTGGGGGTTATAACTTCTTTCGTCTAATCTATTCATCTGGTCAGGGGGAGTACTTATTGAATATTTGTTGTATTTCTAAGCTGCTCATAGTTGATAGGGGGAGTATGTATCGCAACAGCTCAGGGGGAGCGTGTTTCTTCTTTGACATTGATGTCAAAGGGGGATAAAGTGTGGTAATTTCAAGGATGTTGTAGTGGTATAGTTGCATGTTTTTCAAGGGGTTTCCATCAATGCCAAAGGGGGATATTGTTGGCATGTTTTTAGATAGAGGCAGAGTATGCGTGTTTGTCATTGATGGTGAAGATCAACATGATCAGTAGTGTAGCGATAATGGAATGACAATGGAAAGATCAACAGTGAAGAGAAACAATGATCATTGGATCCCATTCTGAATTCCCGATGACCGTCAGATCTGAATTAAGATAAGAGGAGTGCATAGTAGAAGAAAATAGATCTCAGGCGTCAGATCTAAGCCCGAAGAATGACTGTCGTTGGATCCATAAGAAGGAGAATGGTCTTTACATGCAAGATGAAGCGGGCTTACAAAATCCCGAAAGTAGGAGGATTGTCCATCTTCAAGAAGGACACGTGGCAAGTGACTAGAATTTTGCTAACCTACACATTAGAGGAGTCAACAGAACATGGTGTGGGAACTTGCGATATGCGAAATCCCGAGAATTGATCTGGACCTTTGGATCAAGCTATGTTGTAGAACATTGGATGCAGAGGGCACATGGTGAGTGATTGGAATTTCGCTAACTGGAAAGTCAAAGAAAGGAGGTGCTCTATCCTATGAAATCATTAAATGTGAAACCATGACTTAATCCGAGTCGTTGATCAAAGGGAGATCATGGACCATTGATCAGGCATGACAAAGGCTCGTGAATTTGCAAAATTGTGATAAGATCTTGGTCGTTGATCCAAGAGGGACATGTGGCGAGGGATTAACTTTTCTCTGATTGGAAAATCAAAGGAAGGAAATTCTCTAACCTTGCAACTTGCGATATGCGAAATCATGATAAGATATGGATCATTGATCCAAGAGGGACACGTGGTGATAGATCAGAGCATGAAAAAGGTTTCATTTCGGAGTTTCAGATACAGGGAGTTGGAGGAGTCAAGGAAGCAAATCATGGAAGGAACTCACGATATGCGAGATCACAAAAAGATCTGGACCATCGAATCATCAAGATTGTGGACCGTTGATATGCCTCCATTTCAGATTTTCGGATACCGGGAGTTGGGGGTGTCAAGGACACTCATGACAAGAATGCTGAAACAAAAAATCATGAAGCACCTTTTGGTGTAGACTGTGGTCACTGTCGGTGGTCACATGAGAGGGTGGAGCTAGCGGAGCTAAGCCCCTTTTCAGAGATCACAACATGAAGATTCAAGACTCTTCACCTCTAGATTGCCGAAATGCAAAATGCAAAAGGCATTCTGATTAGGCCCGTGGTCCCAGCCAGTGGGCATATGGAGTAGGCACGAGATCCATCATTGGTAATCCAATGGTGCAGGTTAATTAAGAATATCATCGAAGGGTCATAGTTTATTTTCATGATTAATAAGTTCAATTACAATTCAGTTAGAAAATCAAATCATGGTTCTTGATCGGTTTGTGATACAGTTGCTGAGAAGTTTTTTTCTTTGCCCAAGGAGATTCGAGGTGTAACTGATGAGGCTGATGAGTATAAAAGGTGAGATGTAGCGACTGTGTAAGGTTAGTTTTTCTAACAGAAACAATGAGATGAACTGTAAGAAGGATAAAATGAAAGAATGCAGAGCATAAGATAAAACTCAGAGATGAGTAACAGTCATCGAACAGACAGAAGCAAGAGGAGAGTAGAAAAATAGCATGAAGCAAGAGTAGAATAGCAGAATAGTGTGAGGCAGAGCAGAACTACAGAACAATTTTTGAACCAGAGAAGAATTGCAGAACAATGAAGAAGGGGTAAGAATTGAAATGCTTGTATTGTTTGTTTGTCAATCATTTATTCATAATCAGGGAGGAAGGGTGGTGCTAGGGAGGAATGTGGTCCTCTGATATTCAATTTGATGCTTGAATATTGGGAGTTGTAGCTTACATCTAGTTGTGGCTAGAAAAAAGGGTGGCAGGGGGGTGCTGTGGAAAACTCAGAGTTTTCGGTATGCAAGTTGGTGCTTGTATAAGTGGAAGTAGGTGCTTACATCCAGTTGGTGTTGGAACACTAAGGGAGTTGGTGCTTCCTTCTAGTGGGTGCTAGAGAAACCAGAGATTTGGTGCTCTCAAACAAGTTGGAGCTTGTAAAACATAGGTAGTAGCCTCACATTGAGTTGGTGCTCAACTATATATGATGTACAAAATTTAAAAGACTGCCTATCATTTCGAAGAAGAAGAGGTTTTCTCCCTTTATGGGTTTCCTCGTGAAAATCTGTCTCTTTGTATATCTTATGTGTGACTGATGCTCATTATTTATGTTGTTCATATGTTGTATAATATTGATGGTCACTTGGAGAAATATTAAAAATGGTTTAATTGACTTAATATTGTTTAAGCACAGTAATAACTGATTCACCCCCCCTCTCAGTTGTCTTAGTAATTTCAACATTAAGTCCATGAATTGTATTTCATTGAATAATGTCAAGGATTCATGTGGATGTTCAATATAGAAATAACAAACAATGATTTCATTACATGGACCAACATCTCATTTAGGCATTATTTAAAAAACATTATATGCAATGCTAAAATATTGGCATTTGGAATACATGGATAAAATGCATTTCCCATGACAATGTCATATTCTAATGCACTTCTTATTGTATAACCATGGATCTTATTACTTTGTTATTACATATGTAGTCAAAACCTTATCCATGGTGATTAGGTTGGGCTTTTATGCACTTTCATTTCATTGAAGAATGTCAAGGATTCATGGGAATAACCCAACAATGATTGCATTCCATGACTATGAATTTAGATCAGATATAATGTGAAGAATTTTTATTATGGTGTTGGAATCTTACATTTTGTTCCTAAAGTGTTCATGTCATTAATAGTTTGAGGAAACTTACTAATTCACCATCAACTAAATTCTTTCTACGTTTCATTCCCAACAATGTCTTACTTCCATTAGGATCTACTTTTACCCCAACCAACAATGTCTACATTCCATTTCTACAATACCAATGCTGACAACAACATTAAACACAAATCTAATTCTTATTGCATAACCATGGATCTACTTTTCTTTATTGATATCCAATAAATATGCACAAATAGGAAGAACATTAATAATGATATCAGGCCATTCCAAGCTAAGTACCAAAATTAGTTTTTTGATATCTTGAGAGAAGAAAATGTTATTGGAACATTTGAAACTAGCCTAAGAGAATATTTAAGGCTTAAAGAGATAGGTTAATGTGATGATTCTTGATAGAAATATGGACTTGATGAAGAGTACATAAAAAATTATATATGAAAAATTAGATTGGGCACTACTTATTAACATGTATAGTGTTACCCCTCGGATGGGGTGCCAAGTGGAAAGGATGGGCACATGGAGGCGCGAAGGGAGAGGCCATTTATGGTGGCTCTCACCTCAAACCACAACCATTTATGAAGGCTTGCACCTCTGTCGGCCTCCTGTTATCGATGGGGCCTCTCATGCATGAAAAAAGGCCAGCCAGCCAGAGCATTAAGCTCTCGACGTTAATGGTGGTAGCCATGGTTTATGTCATTATCCGTCTAACCAGACCTCTCAGAATGCAATTGAAGCCTGTTGAGCATTGCAAGAACCACCGTGCAGGAGTCATCCTGGTACTTTCCCTCGCTCACACCATGCCGAGGGCAAGGGGAAGACCCCATAGAGGAGCAGGTTGGTATGCAGTTGATTCAAGAAGGAAAAGGCACAAGCGTTTCGAAAGAGCTCTGCTCCTGGCCAAAAGAAAATTACGTGGTAACGCCACAACAACAAATTCTCCCCCTCGAACTTATGTCAAAGAAGATCTGTCCTTAGAGCTCCCGCTGGACTTCTCTGAGAGCCGACTGTTTATCATCCCATATAATTGGGACCCTCTAGCGAGCTTTGGACAAGCAGCACCAGCACCCAATTTGAAAGAGACTCACACTCCCAGTGACGCTCCGAACGTAGAATTTGACACCTGCCCAGTTGAGGAGGAGCTGTCAGAATGCACAATCGACTCGCAGACATAGAGGAAGATGTCGGGCCATCCGGAAATAGAGACTGCAAAAAAATCGCCGCCATCGCCACCGTTCCTTCATCCAGAGCACCTGAATTTGATCTTTGAGGTGCACATCTTGGTGGATGATCAAATTTTCTGAGTCATTCGCGTTAGCCAGTGCTTGGACATGCTCTACATAGCCTACTTTAGGGCCACACCTCGGCACTAATGCCCCACCTGTGCTCATCCCTATGTCATCCCTGTCAACGACGGCAAGGCAAAGGAAGGATGCGAGGACTCCGACGAATAGGTTCTACTGTTTCCTATGGTCTCCAACTCCTTTTCTTTTACTTTTTATCAGAGTTGTAGCTCTCTAGTTACTAGCTTAGTTAGTTTTAGACCAGACTTTACTAAACTGCTAATGAAGATGGACATGCACCCTGGTTTCCTTCAGGCAGGGTGGCGAAACATGGTGCTTGATTTTGCATGCTACCATGGACAGGCCAACTATCTTGGTTTCCTGTATAGGCAGGACAGCTGGCACCTGTATGTCAAGTGTATTTCTTTTTCTGAAGGTTTAATATAACAGGTTTCTCCCTTTTTTACTTAAAAAAAAAACATGTATAGTGTTACCATCCTAAATGGGTATGCATTTGAATTAACATTTATTTACTACTAGAATTGGTTTGATAGATAATAGTAAAAGAAACATCTGAAATAACCATGAAATCATGTACAGAAATAACTATTCTAGGGATTCCCAATATAAACATAGCCACCAACGATTTCATTCTATGACCTAAGATCTCATTCAGGAATTATTTTACACAATTTATGGGAAATACTAAAATCCCCACATTTGGAATACATGTCTAACATGCACTGCCTATAACAACATCATATTCAAATGAAATTATTATTGCATAACCATGAATTTGATTAAATTGTCCCAAAGATAATAAATATGCGCATGCATGTATAGCACTAACCACAATGATTAAGTTAGATTTTATGCCCAAGACTTGCATTTAGTCAAAGAATTTCAAGACTTCATAGTGTTGGTGAATCTAGGAATAAATAGCAATGGTTTCATTCCATGAATATTAATTTATATCATATATAGTGTAAAAGAAATTGATTATGGATTTGGAATATTGCATTTGGTTCTTGCTACATTTCACTCCCAACAAGAGATTTTTTTTCGTTAACGGGGTTTAATTATATCCCAACCTCAACCAATAATGATTTCATTCCATATATACAAGGTCAATTCCCACAAAAACATTATATTCAAATCGATATCTTGTTGCATAACCATATACCTATTTAGATTGTTATGGATCCAATAAATATGTACTTGTAGGAAGAACAGTAACCATGATGATTGAGTTGGGTTTTATGCATAGTACTTGTAAATTCTAACCTTGTACAATACCTACTGCAAACTGATATTCAGAAAAGAACATAAAAGATACAATGGAAAATACAAACATTACACATAGATTTTTCACCTGGAAACCCAAACTGGGAAAACCAGCATATATTATATTCATACATTGTGTTACATTGTTTACAATACAATATACATATAGGAGCCAGTGGAATCCAAAACCCTAACCCAATGACCTGGATTAGTCCAAAACCCTAATTCCTTAACCGGAAATAGAAAACCATCTGCAAAAAACAATGTGCTGAAAAACCACCTAATATCATGTGGTCCCAGAAATATGTCGTCCCGGTAATATGTCGTCCTGGAAATATGTCGTCTCGGAAATATGTCGTCCCGGCGGAAATATGTTGTCCCGAAAAAAAAATTCGGGGGCGCTTCCCCCGAACCCTCGCATGGGGGGCTCCACCCCCCTGCACTCCCCCTCTAACCCCCCTACACGCCCGGTGCAAACACTACTACTCATGCAAAGAATATAACACATACCCAACATTCTCCCACTTATTGTTTTCTTTGCACACAGGGGGTTACAGGGTTACATAGTCAACAATCCAGGGCAACAATGCC
>JZKD02S1252469.1:332419-370772 GCA_000966675.3 Picea glauca
GAAGTCATTTAGTTTATCTTCAATAGAGGAGTCATTTTCTTCATCATCTGAAGGATCATCATCATTTTTTATGCACAGACTTTTCTTCTTAAAGTTTTTCTCTTTAAAGAAATTTTTGTATTTGTACTTCTCCTCATCATCGCATGTACGATCCTTTCCTTCGTGGGGAAATTTATTTGCAAAATGACCTATCCTACCACAGTTGAAACATTTAAAAGGCAGTTTACCTTTGTATTTGCCTGATCCATTCTTCAATCTCTTCACAAATTTTGCTTCAATTTCATCGGGCTCAAAATCCTCCTTCTTGTCTGCTTTAAATGATGCTTCTCGAGAGGTGGGTTTATCTTTAACTATTCTCATTTCATATGAATTCAATGTTCCAAGAAGTTGATCAAACTCCAAGTGTTTTATATCATTAAGTTCTTCTATAGCAGAGACCTTCGGGTTGAACTTATCTGGGAGAGATCTCAAGATTTTCTGAACTAAAGAAGGTTCCTCAATTGTTTCACCAAGTGCCTTGATTTCATTTACCATTTCTTCTACTCTCATAAAGTATTTTCCAACAGTTTCATCTTCCTTCATCTTCAACTTTTCAAACTATATTCTGTAGGTTTGAAGATTTGCATCCTTTACCTTCTCATTACCCTCATAACTGCTAATGAGTTTGTCCCACATTTCTTTGGCAGTTCCTAGGTGCATAACTTTTAAGAATTCTTCTTCTGCAAGCCCAGTCAAGATAGCATTCATAGCCTTAGCATTGAAGCTAAATTCTAGTTTGTCATCCTTATTAGCTAGCACAACTGGCTTTACATAACCAGTATCTACCACATCTGAGAAATCTACACCTAAAGCCATTATGTAGGTTCTCATTCTAACTTTCCAGAAGGAAAATTTTGTTCCATTGAACAAAGGGGACTTATTGGTTTAATTTCCTTCATGGCTTGACATGTTTAAGCTCTAGGATCTACCCTTAGATAAAAGGGGCTAGCTTTGATACCAATTGTTGGACAACTGAGAGGGGGGGGGTGAATCAGTTGTTACTGTGCTTAAACAATTATGCTTCTTTTAAAATCCAAACAAGGAACTCAATGATGATCACAATAATGCAAGGAACTAAACAATGGCACATTCAACATCAGTCACATATATGAGAAACACAAAGACACATATTTCTCGAGGAAGCCCATACAGGGTAAAAACCTCTTCTTCTTTTAGTGATAAGTATTATTTACATTCTTTACATTATCATACATATGAGCACCAACTCATTGTGAGGCTACAACCTCTTTTTTTTCAAGCTGCAACTTGCTGAGAGCACCAACTCTCTGTTTTCTCTAGCACCCACTAGAAGGAAGCACCAACTCCCTGGTTTCTCTAGCACCAACTAGAAGGAAGCACCTACTCCCTGGTTTCTCTAGCACCAACTAGAAGGAAGCTACTACTCCTTGTGTTCAAGCACCCACTTGAACCTCTGAGAACACTAGTCCTCCCTAGCACCTCCCTACCACCCTGATTTATGAATATGAATTACTGAAACTTATTACAGTGATATTGTTTTCAACAACAACTTACCAGTCTCATCACTGTTCTGAAAGATTTCGCTACTCTATTTTCTATACTGTCTTCCTACACGCATCCTTTTCACTTTTCTGTTCTCCAGCCTCTTGTTCTTTCTATGCCATCCCCATTCAATGCACCTTTTTTCTGCTGTCCCTATCCACTGCAGCACACCCCTTACTTCTTCACACATGCATTACACCCAACAACACCAACCACCTTATCACTTCTCTATGTCATGTACTTATAGCTTATGTGCACCTTGTGCATGCAATGTATGCAATGCCTTTGCCTGCTCACACCACGTTCATCTCCTCCACATATTGAGTGCTCTGTCTGATCATCATGGTAACCCTTTAGCTTCTCTAGCGGTTTGCCCACGCGTTCAACATCACTGGATGCCATGCTGAGATTCCTCAGCCTCTCTGGCAGTCAAGACTCTACATCTTCTCTGGCATAGTCGAGCTTATACTTTCTGTTTCAATTACAAACTTCAACACTCATCCACTTGTCAGTCCATCTAATAATCGTCTTCATTCACTGGAAGAAGCTTGGAGACCCTTTAGCTCCTTTGGTGATCACACAAAGGTCTCTTTGAATCTTCTGGTAGAACTCATCACTGGTTTCTGGCAGGTTCACTGTGTCGTGCAACAGTAGCCCTCCGATCTATTTCAGTTTCATATGCATCGTTGAATGATCTTCATAAGCTTGCCTTTATTTCATATTTCATCATTTCATCTTTCCTATGGCCAAGTGTCTCGCCAGTCCATGTCGTGATATCTGAAACTCTGAAACAAATCTTTTCTGTGCTAGCTCCTTCATTTATATGACCATGGCCATGACCAAGCGCTTGTTCATAAAGTGCTTTTTGAGATTTCATTTTTTGGCATTTCGGGACTCCTGATGTTGAGAGTCTTTGACTTCTCCATCTCCCGGTAACCGAAATCCCGATCTCCAATACATCGAAGGGGGTCGGATCAATGGTCCACGATCTCTTCGAACCAACAACTCAGATCATTTCACGATTTCACAAATCGCGATTTCGGCATTCCTGTGGTGAATGTTCTTGATGCTTCCAACTCCCGATCCATGAAAATCTGAAATGGTGTGGGATCAACGGTCCAAATCAACCCTTGATCTGACGGCTCAGATCATTTCACGATTTTGAAAATCGCGATTTTGGCATTCCTGTGGTGAATGTTCTTGATGCTTCCAACTCTCGATCCGCAAAACTCTGAAATGGAGTGGGATCAATGGTCCAAATCAACCCTTGATCTAACGGCTCAGATAATTTCGTGATTTTGACATTCCTATGGGATTGTTTTTTGCCACTCCAAGTTGCGATTCACGAAACCCCAAAATGGAGTCTTTGACATGCTCTGATCTTCTACCATGCATCCCTCTTGGATCAACGATCAAGATTTTATCGAGACTTTGCAACTCCACGAGCCTTCATTATGCCTGATCAACGGTCCATATTTGGCCTTGATCTGACGGTTGAGATTATTTCACGATTTTGCATATCGCAAGTTTGAGAGGTGAAAGGTTGGAGCATTTCATACCTTTGACTTTCCAGTCAGCGAAATGTTGATCTGTGTCCAGGTGTCCTGCCCGTAGATGGACGGTCCTCCTTCTTTCGGGATTTTGTATACCCGCTTCTCCTAGCACTTTAATGAACGTGCAGGTTCTCCCTAATCCAACGATGGTCGGAACTTATGCTCAAATATGACGCCTGAGATCTGTCCTCCTCTTCTGCGCGTTCTTCTTGTCTACAATTAGATCTGATGATTCTCCTTCTTTCAGGAATTTAAATGGGATCCAACGATCACTGACGCTTCTCCTCCCGAGCTTAGGCACTTCCATCAACTCTATGCTAATTACTCCTGAGCTTACTTTGTTCCTGTTTTTCATCGATTCTTTCTCTGATCTTGTTATCAATGACCTGCCTACAATCCGTTGCACGTTTGCTGTCATCTTTTCTATTGTACTTGACATCAATGACAAGCCTACAATGTCTGTAAAACATGCCAACAACACCTCGGTATAATGCACCAAGAGGAGATCGAGCTTTATATAGAGGTGGAGGATGAGCAAGAGGAGGCTTCAGAAGAGGTAGAGGACTTGTAGTATGTCACAACTGTCAACAACCAAGGCATTATGTAAGGGAATGTCCACTTCCACCAACAACTTGTATGTATTTTCGCGCATAATATCATTACATGGAAGAATGTCCTACGCTACTAGGGAAGATATAGGAAAAGAGGAATGAGAACAACTAGAATGCTCAATGGATTTCATTCAAGTCAAGGGATGAAGAAAGAAATATCAACATAGTTACATGCGGAGGAACTAAAATAGGGAATGACGGAGTCCGCCAAGAGCCATTATAACATTAGTGGGTGAAGAATAATGCTAAACCAAGGAGACAGTTTGACGCACAGAAAGAGAAGGACACATTTAAGAAAGATAGACAAGAATTCCTGAAGAAAGACCCCACGTCGACTTCAACTGTACAACAGAGCAAGGAAGAACCAAAGTACGAGATTCCTCCATTGTTGGATCATACCAAAGAAATGTAGCCCATGGGACAAGTAAGTACAATCAAAGGATTTTTGAAATCATGTGTAAAACTCTTGAATTACCCATCCTCTATTAAAATAATGCAAAATATATTAGAAAAATGTAGCAAAGAGACAGAAAGAAAACTAGAACAAAAAACAATCAATCACCTACATACAAGGAGACAAACAAGTAGGGATTTCACACTGAATGTCAACATCAGAGATTTAAACATGGGAGATATCATATTGGATCTAGGATCTGAATTCATTGTACTACCAAAGAAGACATGGCAATGTATGGGAGAGCCCACATTAGGATATTCACCTGTCCAGCTGAAACTAGCAAACCAACACAAAGTTCTGTCAATTGGTAGACTGAAAGGAGTGACCATAGACCTGGATGGAGTGCTCACTAAAGCAGACTTTGAAGTGATTAAAATAGTGGACATAACAAAACCATATCCAATATTTCTTGGCTTGGATTGGGCGTTTGATAACCAGGCCATAATCAATTTAAAGACACAAAAAATGACATTTGAGTCAGGAGAATATAGGGTCATCACACCATTGGACCCATAAGAAGGGGAAAGGTTTGTAGAACCTACTTGATTAAACTTAGAGGAAATCAACCAGTTGTACATAACAATTGTGGGTGATGAGGATCATGTAAATCCAACTGTATATGGGATACTCAATTGGTAGAGAATTACTTCATGTGTGAAAGACTCAGATACAGGTTTAGAAAACTGGCAACAAAGGCTACACGGATTTTCCACAAGAAGGTGCATAAGAATAGACCGTGCAATAAGATGGGTAGGCACGAAGATAAGGGAACCACCTAGTTTCCATGGAGTGAATGATCTAGAAGTATTCTTGGCATAGTGTGAGGATGAAGTATTAGAAAATCAGAGACTCTTAGCACTCGATATAGCACTCAAGGCCACACCTGCAAGATGGTGGGGCGCACACAAGAAAACAATCATGGATTGGTACAAATGTAAGTGATTAATGAGCATAAGGTTCGGCGTAGAATAGAAAAGAAACAAGAAACATAAGTATGATGGACATGGGGCACCATTGGAACACTTGGAGAAGTGCAAAGCATTGTGTAAAATGACACCTCGAGAGGAATGGCCCCATCATTTTGTACATACCTTAGAGGGCATACTAGCAAACTGGTACACTGACCAAGAATTGCGCAAAGGAACTGTGAGCTGGACGGTATTGCATCAGAATTTTATAGTCACTTTCTCATTTGAGCATGAGAACCCCAACATAGATGCAACACTTAAGCAGATAAGAGGGGTGATATTCATTAAGGAACTAGAAGTCTAACTCATAATAGAGGAACAACAACGAAATAGATAGAAAGTCAAAGAATTGTTTTCATGTTACCATGTGCTGGAAGAAGCACCAGATGAAGACGATACGCGCGATATTCAGATCGAGGAAGAAGAAGGAGAAAGAGAAGTGGAAGTTCCACCTATAGAATCAAAATTAATTGTTGCACCGATCAAAGTGAATAAAGTCAACATTGGGACAATTGAGAATCCCAAAATGGCTAGCATTGGAGACTACTGGGATGAGAAAACAATAGAAAACATAACAAAGTTATTGTGCGAGTATAATGACCTGTTCCCCACAACATTCACATAAATGAAGGGCATAGGAGGAGAGATAGAAGAAATGAAGATACCACTCAGAGTTGAAGCAATATTGATCAAACAATGGCCCTACAAACTAAACCCGATATATAATAAAAAATTTAAAGTTGTGATCGACTCAATGCTCAAAGTTGGAATCATAGAACATGTGGAAGAATCAAAATGGATAAGCTTGATGGTAGTTTAGGAGAAAAAACAAAGTGGGATAAGAATATTTGTTGCCTTGAGGAAGTTGAATGATGCATGCCTACATGACCCGTTCCCTACACCTTTCATGGATGAAGTGTTGGAGAACGTAGGAGGACACAAATTTTACTCATTTAGTGATGGATTCTCAGGATACCACCATATCAAGATAGCACATAAAGATAGATACAAGACCACTTTTGTTATAGAATGGGGATCCTACTAGTACACAATCATGTCGTTTGGAATGAAGAATTTTTTACGAGCGTTTATGACACACCGTCAATGGGAAGGATAGATCCAGACCAAGGTTGTCTATTTAACCCAAGACGTTTGGTATGATCTAACCTGAAAGGTTTTATGGATCCGTTAGCCAACTAGGGTCCTAAAAACAATGAAAGGAAAATAGACTAACTAAGAATAAGATTCTAACAATCGACACACTAATTACAAAATGTTGAGCTAATAGTGTTAGTGTACAATGATTATATATAGTTTATAAGGTTTACATGAAATCTTGCGAAATTTATTGTTTGAAATAGTGTTTCTAAACAATATTAAGTAAGAACATAACTCTCTCTAATGCTCAACTAATAAATATTGAATGAATATGATTATAATGATATCATGAAAATAGAGAAAGCTAATTAACATCTAAATAATGCAATCATTATTCATTCATGTATAAACATCTTTAAATAAAGGAAAACAATACATCTACTAACCTCTAGCTGATCAACAATAATAAACTAAGTTCATCTCTTTGCTTTGTGTGAGCTCCTGTTGTCCTATATTAAGTGGAAACCTATGACAAAAACAATCATAATACTTCCTGAAGAAATTCAAGGAAGTGTTTCATATTTTGGAGTGAATTTATAACGACAAAAAGATAAATAATTATATATCCTGTGACCTCAAGATATCCAATAGATGAGAACGAAAGAAATCTCAATCCTGAGCAGTGGTGTTATCAACCATTTAACATAAGGAGTAAACTCAAAAATACCTAAATAGTTGATTGATCACAGGTACAAACTAGGCCAAAAGATAATCGACAACATTGAGATAATCGACGATATAAAATATTATGTGAAGAAAAGTCTAAAGCTAAATCAACACAAGTAACATTTCATAACATAGAAAATATAGGAGAATACAATGAACTTTGAAGCAAACATTGCACAGTTTACACAGGTCTAAAGCCAATAGCAATCTACTTTCTCATATCACTTCCAAAATTATATGTCCATTCTATGGTCCAGAAAAATGTGTTCTTAACACCAAGCAACAATAACTATTTAAACATGTCTTGGATCTATTACCTCTTATCATACAAGATAGAGGAAGATCCCTGAAAATAAGTTTGTTTTACAAAAATAGAATAACAAAATGATACTCATGTTGTAGTCTTTAAATAAAAAATAATTACATTAATAACATTGTTTTTTCAAAAATGGGAAATTACTAAGCCATTGAATGCTTAACCCATGATTCATTTTCCTTAAACATAGAACCATGATCTGTTGTTTACCTGAAATGATAAAACAAAATCAAAGTTTAGATAATAATACAAACAAATAATTTAAATATACTAGCTACATAATCTTATGATTATGTAGCTAGTCTCAAATAAAAAAAAATCAAAACAACTATTTACCATTTCAAAGATTTGACATAGAGACATATGATAGGTCTGAATTTATAATGGTGTTGAATTTTGTTGAGTTTTTAATAATCACATTACCAGACCGTTTAATTCTCTTGTTAGCCCTATGTGCGTTCAATTGAATGTAGGCTTTCAACTTGTCATTCTCCCTCTCGAGCAATGAATTTCATGCTACCATCTGGTTCAGTTGTGCCTGAAGATAGGGGACATCCCAATAATATCTCTCTATCCAATCAAAACAATTTTCACAATGAACTGGTTCTATGGTAGGCAAAGATCGATCTTTTTTTCCAGAGGGTAATTTAACCTGTCTTGTGATTTTTTTCAAATCGTTTTGTATACCAGAGAAACCCTCTTTCTTATTTATGAATGGTGGGAGATTAGAAATGAAATCGAAATGTGTTGTAATAGTATCGAGATCGTTTCCCAGAATCCACTCATCTACATCCTCTTGAGAAATAAAATTATTGATATCATCCTCAGAAAAATGATCATCGATCTCGATCATAGGGGTCGATTTCTCAATATCACGTTGTTGATTTCCCAATTTTCTAGATAGGAGTTGACCTGGAATCTTATTTGTAAAATTCACATCTGGAATACTCTATTTCTTATACTTTCCCTTTTTCTTGACAATTGATTCGTTTAAAACAACCTGAATCAACTCATGAGTAGAAACAGTAGAAAGCCTATCCTTTATATCATCTAAAACTTCTTGCAAAGACTTTCTGGGTGTAAAATCGCATCGTGTCTTCTTTCCTTTGGATGGTTTCTAGATATCAAAAGGGGTTTGATCCATGGACATAGGGTTTTGTTGTAAATTCACATATAGATTTTTGATAGTGGGGTTATATCGACAGAGACTGGGAGTTTCATCGAGATGCATATGTAATTCAGTTACAATTTTGGGTAGGGTAAACTTATTTATAAACAATAAATTTTCTGAACCATCCCCAGTTTTAGACAAATGCGAAACCACGATGATTCAGATGAGGCCATGGCGAAACAGGCTTGAATTTGTTTATTTTATGTCTTTGATAGAACTTATCCATTTTCTGCAGACTCTTAAGAAGATAAAAAGGCATATTCAAATTGAAACCTAGAAAAACCATTAGCAAGCGGACATGATACAAGAAGACCAAACCATATATACCTTCATAGGTAATAAATTTCTTAAGCATTAAGAGCAGGCCATGCCATCGTGGTTTGAAAAGAGAAATCAGTGTACCTTTTGGACAACAACGCAATTTCTTGGAGGCCATGAGTAAATTAGAAGGCTCGCCTTCGATTTGTATGTTCTTAAACCATCGATCTCCCTCTTGGTATAGTCTTGTAGCTTCTGCAATGGAAACTTCAGTTACCTCTAACTGCAGATCCATAAACTTAGCCATGGTGCCATCAAAAGTCTGAGCGAAATCTTGGGCCACTGCGAGGTTGAAACCCTCAAATTGTCTAATGAAATCATCCTAGCCATATGCCACCAAGTCATTCATGACATCATCAAGAGAGAGGAGAGCTTGCGAACCATTGGGCTCGATCCTCACCATAGGCATGATTAATATGGTTAGATAGAAACAACAGGGGTAGTGAGAGGTGGGTTGTGTTCTCCAACACACAAAAAGTAGGATGAGGTCTGCATAATCGGGAGAAACTCGATACCTAAGGATTCGGGAAGCTACCATAACAACCATTTGGAGGATTGATTGGGTAGTAACCAGAGGACGCGCAGAATAGGAAACCACTGTGAAATGAATTCCAAACCCAAAGCACCAAAAATTACCACTTGAAATAATGAATGTAGGCCTAAGCTATGCAAGAGGAAGGGGTGATGTTTGAAGGTAAGTGTGTCAGTCCTGTACTAGAAAGACGAGACCGTGATACCACTGCTAGGGGTAGTATTCATATTTTGAATTAACCCAAAGTTCTACTAGCTGCACAATCAAGCATATGTCAATGTGAAAACTAAATAGTCAAAGATAGAAATGACTAATTTATATCCCCCTAAATGGATAACTCAATTTTTATGGTAAGGAATCAACCAATAAAATGACAAATTCACAATATTTAGGGTTTATAAGAACATTAGATGCCCAAAATGTTATCCAAATTGCAAAAGAAAAACCCATAAACTGTATAATTCCCTCAAACCAAAAATTGTTCTAATTTCATTCTTTCATTCATGAAATTGAACAAGTAGAATGAAAAATTAAAAACAATGAACTCATACAAACAACTAGTCCAATGATTGTTTTCAAAACTGAAGATGATAAAAAAAAATGCAAGGAGAAGGAGGCAGCTACAAATTTTTTTATCCCTTGAAGGTGACATTTTACAATGATAAAATTGACATGAATATTTGGCTTCCAACAATGGTGACACACTGGGCGAAGAAGTTATCTCTGCATCATCAGAACTTTATATCAGGGAACAAATGACTTAGAAATAATTATTAGAAACAATTATATGATAGATCAAGCATTTCGACAATAACTCAAAAAACATAACAATCATAGTATTGGATAAAGTTGTGTCCAAAAAATTGTAATCCGACATCTCATTTCGATCACAAGGGTAATGATATTTATACAGATAACTCTAATACTGTTGACAGGGCCACTGCTTCCAGCAGGCATCTATAGCCTCGACAGGGATGTCATTTAACCCACTCTAGTACTCCTATCCCGTCTAAGAGTTGTGCTTTTATGATAAAATCATCCTAACATATGATCAATTTAATAAAACATACCTGAGGATCTTCAAACCTGACATTGCTTCCCTACCAACAGGCTTGTTCAGTACCTTAGTGAAGTTGTCTTGGTATCATGTGTGCATTTACCTACTGCCAGTAGAACTTTTCAGTATCATGATGGGTTTACACACAATTCCCACATATTACAATGTTTCCAACTCTCTAAAAATGTTTCTAATATTTTCATAAACTTTGTGATATCAAGAGAGCGGGGTGATAGTAAAAATCTCACAGCCAGGTAGTGACAGGATCAATCTTTAAGAATGTTTTCTCATTCTTTAGGAACTAATAACTTTCATCGTAATTTGGACATTTTGATTCCAGTTAAGAAATCATCTTTGGGATGGGAAAGAACAATGAGTTGTTCTCATTAAAACAAGGACGATGTTAGACGTTTTTTAAGATAATCATGTTTCCCTGAGATTTCAATGAAAATTGGGAATAATGACTGGACAAAAAATTACCTCAATTGATATGAGTTTACAACTTAATGTTCAAATGCTAAGAACTGTTATCAACTTCTGGTAATGGAAGATATAATTCCCCTCAATAATGATTTTATGATTCAGATACAATCATCCATAAAACACAAAAAACCACGCAAAATGAGAAGAACCAAAAACAAAAAACAAAAGAAAATGTAAACTAAATATTTACAAGGGGGTGGATCTGATTTTCTCAAGTGAAGTATTTTTTCCGAGATTGGCCATTCACGAGAAAAGTGTTTGGCTGTTCCTCTAAGTTGTGTAGACAAAAATAACATGGACCCAATTTTTCAGAAATGACGAAAGGCCCCAGTCATAGGTTTTGGAACTTGGTATGTTCTCCTTTATTCTCATGTGATTTGTCCCATTTGAGGAACGAATCTGCTACATTAAAATTCCTTTCCGAGGATGAACTTGTATCAAACCATCTCTTTACGATTTGTTGATGTTGATCCATTTTTTTTTTTTCTTGTGTTCTTACTTTCTCTAATTTTAATAAAGCATTTATACGATTTTCTAGAGGAGGACATTCCTCCTCTTGAACTTTCTGCGACAATTGTAGTGAAGGAAGCAAGACATGTGGGGGAAGGATGGCTTCTCTTCTGTAAATGAGGAAGAAGGGAGAATTACCAATGGAGGCTTTTGGAGTTACCCTATCAGCCCAAAGTGCTTTGTACAATGAATTGTTCCAATTCTTGTGGTTTTATGACACTGTCCTTTTTATAATCTTGATCAGATTCTTATTTGTTGACTTGGCCAAACCGTTCCCATGAGGGTAATGGATGGAAAATTACTTTAGTTTAATCCCTTTTTCTAGAGCGAAAACATTCATATCTATGGAAGAAAAATAAGAAGCATTGTTAAAAACCAAACACTCAGGAATTTTGAATCGAGTGATAATATGGGAGTTTAGGAATGACACTACCTGATTAGTATTGGCTACCTTTAATGGTATGGCTTCAGACCATCTTGTAAAATAATCTGTCGTCGTGAGAATGTACTTGTGTTGCTGTGAGGAAGGGGGATTAATCAGTCCTATAATGTCTAGGACTCACTGCTGAAAATGTGTGTCCATTGTAACAAGATGCAAAGGAAAATATCCTTTTTTCACCTGTCCAACATCCTTTTGACAGATTACACATTTGCGGGACAAAATGTGAGCATCCTTGAACAATCTAGGCCAATAGTAGCCAACCCTTAGTACTTTGTGGTCAGTGGTATCTACACCAAAATGACCCCCGACATCACCGGAATGAAGTTCAACCAACACCCTTTCGGATTCCTCTTTTTCTAAGCAACACAAAAAAACATCGTCAAAATTATTTCGAAATAATATATCATTAATTAATTGGAAAGATGCATATTTAAGCCTTAGTGTTATTTTGTTTTTGGGATCAATATTACGAGGAGCAGTTTTTTGCAACAAATAAAATATGATATTCTCATACCATGAATTGGGCACAATTTGTGCACAACTGATCTATGTTTCGTTATGATGATTTATAGATGATGTATTTATTTTTTTTTCTAACTTTTCAACTGAATTAGCTACTAATTTACAAAGGCCTTGACCACTAAAAATTTGTGCAGGTAATATTGCGAGGTCATATTCCTGAAGTGATGTCATCCAATTTGCCCTTTTTTCTCCCAGCTCTTTCTACACTAACAGATTTCTCACAGTAGGGTAAGGAACAACAATTTTTGTCCTGGATTTTAACAGGTAAGACCTGAAATGTTTAACATCTTTAAAAATAGCGTACGCCTGCTGATCTACCGCGGGGTAATTTAGTTTTTCTTCTTTAAAGGAAGAGCTCATAAATGAGATGGATATCTCATTGCTTTCAACATTTTTTTGTGTAAGTACAACAACATAAGATCCATCAGATGAACAAATATATAATGTAAAATCTTGGGAAAAATCAGGGCTCATCAGGGAAGGTGCCTCGATTATGGATTTTTTGATAGAATCAAAATATTGACTCTCTTGTGATCCCCATCTGTATAAAACATCCTTTTTTATCACATTTTGTAGAGGTCTGACCATCTCAGAAAAACTTGGGACGAAATGTATGAAAAAATTAATTTCACCCAAAAAGGATTGAATGGCCTTTTTGGAAGAAGGTGGGGGAAGGTTGGCAATGGATTGGGTTCTTTCAGGATCAATTATCATTCCATTTTTAGAGACTATAAACCCCCAAAAAATCCCTTGTTCTACTGCAAAGACTGATTTTTTAGGGTTGAGTGAAATGTCAAACTTGTGACATCGTTCTAGCACAGCCCTAAGATGAGACATGTGGTCTTTCTTGTTCTTGGAAAAGACAGTGACATCATTTATATAGACCACAACTAACTGATTAATAAGGCCACAAAAAGCAATGTCCATTTCTCGTTGGAAAGTGGCACCGAAATTTATCAATCTGAAAGGCATTTTTCTGTAGGCGTAGGTGCCCCACGTGGTACAAAAAGTGGTTTTAGCTGATATGACGGAGACATAAGGACCTATTTATATCCCGAGAAAACATACAATAAAGATAGTATTTCAGAACCAGATACTTGTTGAAGAATTTGTTCCATTGGAGGAAAAGGGTAATTGTCTTTATCAGAGGTTCGATTTAAATTTCAAAAATCAACACAAAGTCAAATTTCTCCACTCTTATTCCTTATAGGGACTAAGTTAGATACCCATTGAGTATGCCTAACTAGAAAAATGATCTTTGCAGTGAGTAATTTATTTAGTTCCTTTTTTTATGGTGGGTTCCAATTTAGGATGCATTTTCCTCAAATTTTGTTGGAAAGGTTGGGTTTGGGGTTTCATAGGAATTACATGTTGTATTATGTTTGGGTCGAAAGTCTTTAAATCATCATACATCCAATAAAACACATCTTTAAATTCTTTGAACAATTTTATAAAAGAAAAATTTTCTTGTTCAGAGCACCCTTTTCCCATATTGATATTTTGAGGGTTATCTTGCATTCCTAAATTTATGGTCTCGTATAGAAATGAGGAACTATTTGTTTTGAAATTGACTACCCCTCTAAATTTTTCATGTAGGTCATAACATTTTTATCATTTAACAACATATTTGGGAATAGAGTTTACTAGCTCGGATGATAATTCTGCAGATCGAGGATCGAATATTACCGTGAAATCTCATAGGTTTTCATCATGAGTGCTTTTATCGATTACTACATCTTGGAAGGTGTCTTCCATATGAAAAAAATTGATGATTTGATGATCATCATCAAATACTCGCCAATTTTTTATTTTGTCAGGAATTGATGGCTTGAATAAAAATTTGATTGAGAATGCATTAGGAGAAAGACCTTCACCATGCAACAATTTAGAAGCAACATTATCTAGTAAATCAACTTCCGAATTACTCGACCTAGGAATGGAATTTATATTAAAAGCAAGGAATTTTTGCATTAAACCCCATACCTTGTTTTGATAATTCTTCAAATGTGGTGACAAACACTGTATTGCATTTCTTACCTGTTTGACTATGATTCCAGAGTCACCGAATACTACCAATTTTCACATGTCCATATTCGGTGCCTTCCTTAGTCCTTGCAGAAGTGCTTCATATTCTGTTGTGTTGTTAGTACATTCAAAATCCAATCGACGGGAAAAAAATTTTTGTTACTTGTGGGGTCAATAAGCACACAACCAGCACCCACCCCTTCCCAGGATTTGGATCCATCAAAATATAACGACCGTATTTTTTCGTCATTAGCAATGTTCGATGTACTTGGAAAAGTTGTTGCCTGAGTATAGGATGTTACTTCAGATTGTTGTTCTGGGTTGGTGATAGAGGAAATTTCAGTCATGAAATTACCAAAAAAATTATTCATTCTCTATGTCTCAATCGAAATTGCAACAGTAATAAAAGGCTCGTTTGGGTCATTTAGATATGTTACAATGTACTTGAGGTAATGTTCTCTGTTTATTTTGATCTTGTTGGGTTGTCCATTTTATGGCAGCCATAAATGAGACCAGTCCATAGAAAAATAGCCATGTAACTATTCTGACCAATATCTACTAAAAAATAAATCGTACACTTCAAGAATGTAAACAAAAATAATATCAGTTACTTGGTGAACCTTGGTATTGGACGATAATCTTATCAACACATTTTTAAGTTCACCAATAACTTTGACAAAAGTTCGATCTAACTGAATGATCTTTAAATCAGAAGGTTTTACCTCAGCGTTAATTTTACAACACACAGAAAAAATGCATCACATTTGATGAGGCATCAGAAACAACCATACATTTATGTACATTCCTATCGAATATTTCGAAAGTTAATAAAAAAGGAGGCACATTTTTTTGTGCAGAAACAACAGAATTCTATTGATTTTTTATGGTTGTACTTGAAATAGTTTTATCTAAGTTTCCTACAGTTTTTTCTTATGTGTCCCTTTTATCCTGATTTTTGGATGACTTTTTACCTGGGACATATTTAACTTTGTTTGAGACAGTTTCTATTGATTTCTTGCTGATAAGATCATTCTTTTTATTATTTTCAGCAATGCTTTGGAGCATCTTCTATAGGATAAGTGTAAATTTCAGCAATTCAAAAACTGAAATATTTGCCCTTATTTTTTTATGATCTTCAAGTAAATCATACTCTAAAACTGGGGCAGTAGAGTTTTGTATTGTTTTAGTCTTCTTTGGAAATTTTGAAGCCACATTTTTACTTGTTTCGGGTAAAGGTTTCTTTTGTGTTTTACTTCTAGTGTTATAGGGATGGACAGTTTCAAAGTTTGCTTGAAAGATGTTGTTCGAAAATTGGTCGAAAATGGGAGGAGATGAGTCCTCCTCATCAGGTGTCTCTTCCTCACCTATATCATCATGATTTTCAGGGGGAGAAGAAACAAATTTATCATGTGCTTCCAGTATTGTTTGCATAGCATACTGCAGGACTTCGAAGTTTAGACCTTCTGTGGTCGGGTTCGACCGGTTTGGAGGAAAAGGTTTTCTGAAAGGTGGTATGAAAAATCATTTACTTGTAGATGCCTCCTAAGTGGATATTTTCAAGTCAATGACCTAATTGGATAATTTCTAGAAATCTTTCTGCAAACTCTCCAAGTCTAATGTTTCTTGTTGATTTTTAGCTTGACGAGGCCTAGTGATAATTTATATTTTCTTTTTAGAAGATGAAGTTGTTTCAGCCTCACCACTTAGATTATATTTTAAGTTCAGAATGTCCTTCTCAATTAGGAATTCCTCCTCAAAGGATCCTAATAATGTGTTTTTTTTTCACCTTTTAACCCATATGGATATATTGTTATGCAGGGCCTTAGTATAGTATGCAATAGTGAGATTTTCTGCTGGAATTGAATCCATAGGGATTTTGTTTTTTAAAGTCAAGAATATCTGGTTGAAATCCTTAAATTTTTCTTTAGGGTTCATTTAAAAATAGAGAGTTCCATTACTAAAACTTTTAGAGATTTATCGTCTCCGATTCTTTCCAGAAAACATGTTTCAAACTTGTCCCAAGAGATAATGGTCTGAGGTTGTTGTGAAAAATACCAGGTTAAGGCATTTCCCTCAAAAGTGTAAGGGAATAACCTGCACACAAAATATTTGTGTTCGACACTCCGGATTATAACAACTAACATAAATTTCTTGATGTGATCCTCAACTGATTGCTTCGACTCTAGATCAAATTTGGGCAGCCATTTTGTAACACCTCGGGTTTCGAACCCCCATTTTAAATAATGTATTGTTGCAATGTTGAGAGGCATGAATGCCTAAACAATTATTAAAGGGTCAGTATGCTCGATAAATGTAATTTTTTGATCATCATTAATAATAAACACATCATCAAATTCTAGACGGACAAAGACTAGAGTTATAGGGGGCTATGATTCCACAAGAGAGGGGGCTTGAGGGGATAAATATTTATTTCCTATTTTAATTACCATTTTTGTCTAAGGAAGAGGATAGATTACGTGATCTTCTTGGGGAATGCCAGGAGGTTCTTGATTCCCCACGAGATATACTTAAACCCATCCCTACTCTGATTGTGGGTTTGGTCGTTGGTCATTGGTCATTGGTCATTGGGCATTGGTCATTGGTCATTGGTCATTGGTCGTTGGGTCGTCCACTCCTTCAATTCTACATTTTGTACCATTCTTTACCTCATGCCCTTCCATGCACTCACTTGCCCATCCATTGATCCATCCTCACCTGCTTCTTGGCTTGGTAAAGGAAAAAGGAATTGATGGGAATTAGCCACGGGATAGTTGGTTGTAATGGTCGTTGGTGCAATCCAGCCATGACCTGGGACCTACATGTATGAGATGTGTTGGCCTGTGCCCTATTTTTCTCACAACTATGAGTCCTGAGAGTTCCAGCATTGAGATTCTAGACCAGCTGTGCTGGAGGCCCTAGATAAAGGAGAAGGACTTCTTGATGGATTGCGTGGCAGATAAGGGTGGAGGGCCATTCGCTTGGGCGGTACAGGCTGGGTAAAAGAGAGATGGGTAGTTGGATTGTTGTGGGTGTTTGGAAACCTATGAGATCTTGAGAGATGACTGGTTTGGGAACCCAAGTACACTCTAGAACCGTCCTTGTGGATTCATAGCCCTGGCTCGGGGGTGATATTACTATTGAGATTTGGAGCAGTGGTGTCTATGGTTGGATGGAACGTCCTTTGTCTGCAGCCAGTTGGTGTTGCCTTTTTATAAATATAAGTGCTCTCTGCTGTGATATTATTATATGTGCATGAATGTATTCCGCTGTGTATTTTAATTATTGTTTGACTAAATCTTAGATTACGCATGCTTGCTGGATATTGCTGTGCATGTCACTAAATATTGTATCTTATGTGTTATTATTAATTAAATAAGGTATCAGTAAGAGTATGAAGTCCAAGGGTGGGCTTGTAGGTAGCATGTTCGGCCTATGGGTGGTTGGGGATGTTATAGATTGGTATCAGAGCTTCTAGTTGAAACACTAAGCCGGTATGGGTTGGGTCTATTGGTCAGAGTCTTAGGGTCGAGATCGAATTTTGACTGTGAAGTTGAAAATATCAGAATTATAGAATATATGCAAGAGATAGAACGTCATAGACCCATTGTAAGGGGTTTGAAGGATCATGACCGTCCCCCCCTTCGAATTCGGGAGCAATCGCCACTATAGGATCAGGAGATATCTAGGATCATTGGATCAGAGGATAGGTGAACAAGGTTCGTATGATGAAAAGGAAGTAAGGGATAAGGTCACATGCAATAGATCCCATTAGAGAGTGAGGTCGATGGACAAGAGGCATTCCGGGGAACCAAGTTGCATGAGAGATAATTTCCCAAGGGGGTCCTGCAATCCAAACCATGGTTTCACCAAGGGGTTACGTGTCAGCATCAGGAGAATGGCGGGATGAAAAGTAGGTTACTCCAAGACATCGATGCATGCCCCTGCAAATTGAAAGGCATGTAGTGATGTGACATGCTAGTGCTCAATCAATGAAACTACGAATAAATGAAGTAGTTGGGGACCATGGATCCATAGGAGGACACATGTCAACTGATCATGTGCTCTGGGTGAAAGAACTCCGAGAAGAGCGAGGGAGGAGAAGTTGAGAATTGAGATTTCCGAAGTTGGAGAGCCGAAGTGAATATCAACCATCTGATCTAGGAGGACACACATCAACCAATCATGTGCTTTGGGAAAGAGAGAGTGAAGAAAAGGTTGAAAGTTGAGATTTCCAAAATTTGAAGACCCAAAGAAATCGTAGTTGTCAATCCATGGGAGACACATGTTAGTAGATTGTGAGCTTCGGATAAAAACATTTCAAAAAAATTTGAGGTTTGATTTTTTGATGTTTGAAGGCCTGAAGGAATGGTAGTAGGTGATCCTTGCAGTGGTAGCTTCTGAAGTCCCGAAGTCCAAGGTTAATATGGGTCTTCCAAAAAGGGAGATACATGGCGACAGTTTGGCCAGTTCAGGAAATCAGAGTTCGGGAGAATTGGAAATGTACTAGTGTGGAAACTCCCAAAGTCCTGAAGCTCAAAGAGTTGCAGGGGTGGGGCACGATGATGTCATCAGGAGGTGAAGTGGACCTCAAAATTTCCATAGTGACATGGCTTGCGAACGTCACCGGGGATGACGTGGACATATGGGATGTGCACCACGTGTTAGTAAGTTTTGAGCATACGGATGATTGAAATGTTAGCTATGACTTGACACATGTCACCCACCTGATTGGACCACGTGTCTACTTATAGTATTTTTCTAGGTGGCGATGGATCGTGGATTCTGGATAAATTACTCCAAGATTTTTCAGTTGAGAGTTGAAATTCCTGAAGCCCAGAGAGTTGGAGACCTGAAGTAGATGTTGACTGTCGAATTTTCTGAAGTAGACCTGAACCGTCAAATCAATAGAACAGGTTGTGTGAAGATGTGGATTCTGGGTAAGGACCCGAATTAAACGTCAACTGTCGGATCATCTGAAGTAGACCTAAACCATCAGATCTGGAGAAAAAGTGGCATGAAGCTGTGGATTCTGGGTAAGGATCCGAAGTAAATGATGATCGTTAGATCATCTGAAGTAATTCCCAACCATCCGATTCAAAAGGATGTGTGGCATAATCCCATGTATTTCGAGGGAAGTAAAGTTTGAGACTTGAGAATTTTGAAGTCTGGAATTCTGAAACGACCACAATCGTCGATATGGGAGAGGTAAATTGGAACTGTGGGTTCCCAAGAGGTAGATATCGGTTGTTCGTTTAGAATCACTATCAATATCATGAGATCAACGGTCACCTTTCATTGCGGGAACAAGAGGTGCTTGGGCTTTACGAAGTCGAGGGTGGGTCGTAATCGAGACCACGGTTTTGGAAAAAGGACATGTGGTGGCTTGAGGTGAATTGCGGGGAGAAAAGTAGTTTGGTTCCAAACCACCTTTGAGCATGGCTGCAATCATGCTTCTACATGAGGTCACTTCCTAAGGTCACATCTAAGGAGGGGCCAAGAGAAAAGGAGTTATCACCAACTCTAATATTTTCACAAGGGTGAAGGAGAAGGTCGTGAGGGCCATCAAACCCGCGCCTCAAAATCTGGAAGGGTCTGTGTTTAGATATAGAGTGAAACCATCAAGTTTTTCAGGGAGACAATTTGGCTCAGGATTGAAGAAATTTGAACGGGAAGTCACATAGTCTTAGGAGAGAATGGGGTCTTCATTAAGAAGCAAAATGAACTATATCATTATTGACAATTTTTTTATCATATGCGTAATTCTAACAAAATGGTCACTTGCACAATTTACAGAATTAAGGGGCTTAAGCACATTAGCTCAAGATGTGTATTGAGGAAATGGAAGAAGGAGAGGGAGCCTCTAGTCATGATAAGCAGGCCAAAGGCCAAAATACCAGAGTTGGTAATGTAGAGACAGAGTCCAATGGATGGAAGGAAAAAGGAGAGCATGAAACGTTAATAGAAATGGTAAGAAGCCTAAATATGGATGTGCAGAGCTACAAAGCAGACAATGAGAGACTAATGAGAGAGAAAATCCAGATAAATTCTCTAGTGTTGTAGAGACAAATGAAGAAGGTATCAAACTCAAGACAACAGGAAGAAGGTAGGTTCCATGAAATAAGGGATGATCGTGGAAGAGCTGGTTATTCTAGAAGTTCTAGTAGAGCTCATGGAAACCACTCACCTCCTTACTCAGACATAAATTTTTATGCATCGGAAGATCCTGTAAGCAGTCCATAGGTGTCTCCTATCAGACACTGAAGAAGGAAACAAGAGGTAGATAGTTTGCAAGGAGAGATGAGGAAGCTCAAGCTACCTTCCTTTGAGGGTGAAAGAGAAAGGGAAGATGATGTCAAAGCATGGTTGCTTCAACTCAGGAGATATTTTCAGTTGCATAACTATTCATCCAACCTGAAAGCTAGGATTTCCACCTAACATTTACATGAGAAATTTGTAATGCAGTTGGATCAACTGAAGCAAGTGGAACATATTAATGAAAGTAGGGTCACTTGGAAGCAGTTCAATAATTACTTCCAGAAGGAGTACCTCTCAGAGCATTTATATGACAAGAAAATGCAAGAATTATTTGAACTCCGATTGGGAAGCATGACTACGGAAGAATACGATAAGAAGTTCTTGGGATTGTTAAAGTATCTCAGGTTCATTGGTGATGAGAAAGTGAAAATACAGAGATTTCTAAGTGGACTGCCAGCCTTTTATAAGAAAAATATCAAGTATGATGAACCCAAGACCTTGACGAAGGACATCAGGAAGGCTAAATACCTATATGAGCAAGGCCAGGGAAGAGAATCCCTGCAGAAATCTTGGAAGAATAAGAAAAATGTGAAGTCCGATCAGAGGAGGAAAGGATTCAAACCTCCCTTCAATAGGAATGAGCCTAATAGAAATCATCAAGATCAGTATGCTAAGGGAGATTCCAAGAAGGAAGATTCCTTGGGAAAAAAGGGAAGACCACCAATCCAATGCTGGGGATGCAAGGAATATCACCTATACAAGAATTTCCCACACGAAAAAGACAGAGTGAAGAATGTGCACAACATCCAATAAGATACAACAGTCGAAGATATGGGAAGAATCTATGCATATTTAAATGAACCACATGCAGAGTACCAGTCCAATATGATTGAGGTGTAAGGTGAGATCATAAATCAACCTGTTGCTATTTTGATTGATTCAGGAGCAAGTGATTTCTACATTGATCCTAAGATAGTGGATAGATTACATTTGGATAAAAGTAAACTTGGAAAACCAAGTTTGGTTTAGTTAGCCACTGGAACCAAAAGAAGAATCCATGATATGGTCAGAAGTTGTTCCATAAGTCTTAATGGTGTGAATACTAGTATTGATCTAAATATCATACCATTGGGGTCTTATGATATTCTGATTGGAATGTATTGGTTGGACAAGCATCATGTTGTCCTAGATTGTCATAACAAAACATTTACACGTCTTGATGGAAATGGAAAAAGAGCGTTGTGAAAGGAGTTCCAAGACCCATCTCTATAAGGGATATTTCAGCCTTACATCTAAAAAGATGTTTTAGGAAAGGATGTCAATTTTATGCAGCTCATGTGGAAGAGACAAATAATACAAAAGGGCCAAGCCTCAAAGATTTCTTGATACTACAATAATTTGAAGATATATTCCAAGGCATACTCGGATTCACACCAAAAAGGGAGATAGATTTCTCAATTGATTTATTTCCAGAAGTTGCCTTGGTGTCAAAAACACCTTACATAATGAGCACACCAGAGTTAAAACAATTACAAATGCAGTTGGAGGAATTGTTGAAGAAAGGGTACATATGTCCAAGTGTTTCACCTTGGGGAGAAACAATACTTTTTGTCAAAAAGAAGGATGGAACCTTGAGGCTGTGTATTGACTTCCAATGGCTGAAAAAATACACTATAAAGAACAAGTATCATCTACCCTGATTTCATGACCTCCTTCATCAGCTAAGAGGAGAAAATATATTTTCAAAAATTGACCCGAGGGTAGGATATCATCAAGTAAGAATCAAGGAAGAAGACATTCATAAGATAGCCTTTAGGACCAGTATAGGCATTATGAATTTGTAGTGGTGCCATTTGTACTGATAGATGCACCCGTTGTATTCATGTTCTTAATGAATGGAATATTCATAAATTATTTGGATAAGTTTGTCATAGTATTCCTGGATGACATACTTATTTATTCTAAGTCTGAAGAGGAGCATGGACATAAATTAAGACTAGTATTGCAGGTACTGAGAGAACATTAGTTGTATGCCAAGTTGATTAAGTGTTCTTTCTATCAAAAGCAGATCCATTACTTGGGACACATTATTTTAGAGCAGGGCATAGCAGTAGACCTAGAGAAGATCGAAGCCATTATAGGATGGCCAACACCCATAAATATGTTATACGTCAGATATTTTATGGGATGAGATGGATACTACAAAAGTTTCATAGTAAGGTTCTCGAAGATTTCTCATCCCATCACTTCTTTGAAAAAGAAGGGAACTAAATTTGAATGGAAACTCAAGTGTGAAATTTTTTTTATTATGTTGAAGGAATTAGTTACTAGTGCACATGTGTTAAATATTGCTGACCCAAATGATATTTTTGTGGTATGTATAGACGCATGTAAGGAAGGAATTGGGGGAGTCCTCACACAAAATGGACATGTCATTGGATATGAGTTCGTAAATCTTAACGAACATGATAGGGACTATGCAACCCATGACTTGGAACTTGCTGCCATTGTTCACACCTTGAGGATGTGGAGGCATTATCTCATGGGGAAGAAATTCGAATTAAGGATAGACCAAATTGGCCTGAAGTATCTTTTTGAACAACTGACCTTGAATGTGAGGCAAACAAGATATATGGAATTTCTAAGTGAATATGACTTCGATATCAAGAATATCAAGGGAAAGGAGAATAAATTTGTCGATGCACTTAGTACAAGAGTGCATCTCATGCATGCTACTGCTGTCAGTATGCATCAGTCAGACTTGAAGAGAGGAATTTTAGATGATCTTGTTATAGATCAAAATTACCTACAGGTAAAGGAAAACTTAAAACAAGGCGATATACAACAAAAAATAAAGGAGTATGAGATAAAGGAAGATAGATTAATCATGCATAAAAATAGAATCTATGTTCCTAGTTCTGGATAAATGAGGAATTTGGCACTGAAGGAAATGCATGATGTTCCTTATGCTGGACATACCGATTACCAAAAAACAATTACAACAGTAAGAAGCTAGTTCTTTTGGCCAGGAATGAAGAAGGATGTTTCTGATTACATTGCTCGATGTATGGAATGTCAGAAGGTGAAGGTTGAGCATGGGCACCCAGTGGGTTTGATGTAACCATTGCCAATTCCAGAGAAGAAATGGGAAGTGATCACCATGGATTTCATCACAGGATTACCCAGAACAAATAAGCAACATGATTCAATCATGGTGGTGGTTGAAAAATTAACAAAGGATGCTCATTTTGTGCCTGTGAAGACAATGCATATAGTGGCTAATATTGTAGAAATTTTCATGAAGGAAATTGCTAGGTTGGATGGGATACCTAGGACAATTGTCTCGAACAGAGATACAAAGTTTACCTCCAATTTATGGAGGGGATTTTTTAAATGATTTGGCATAAATATAAACTTTAGCACAACATATCATCCCCAGATAGATGGGAAAACAGAGAGGGTCAATCGAATAATTGAAGACACGCTAAGAATGTATGTGATGGATAAGCCATCTAAGTGGGAAGATTACTTACACTTGGTTGAGTTTGCATATAATAATGGGTATCAAGATTCATTGAGAATGAGCCCATTTGAAGCCTTGTATAGTAGGAAATTTGATACTCCAGTAAGATGGGACAACCTAGTAGACAGAGTGTACTTGGGTCGGAGTTGCTCAAGGACATGGAAGACCAGGTGGTTAAGATCAAGAAGAATTTAAAGGAAGCTCATGATAGACATAAATTTTATGCATATAAGAACAAGACAGATAGAGAATTTAAAGTAGGGGAGCATGTACTTTTGAAAGTGAAGCCCAAGAAAATATCATTGAAATTGGGTGGTTGTACAAAGCTGGCAGCCAGATTCTGTGGTCCATTTGAAATATTGGACAAAATAGGGTTAGTTGCATACATGTTTGCATTACCTACTTCCATGAATGTGCATAATGTATTTCATGTATCTCTACTAAAGAAATATGTACATGATCCTAACCATGTTATTGATTGGCATATGATTTAGGTAGAGCCGGAGGGAGACTTTCAGGTTCAACCAATACAAGTATTGGACAGAAAGGTAAAAATGCTCCAGAATCGAGTTATAGAGCTGGTAAAAGTTCAGTGGACCTGCTACGGTCCTGAAGATGCTACCTGGGAGCATGAAGATTCCATGTGGCCAGATTACCCACACATTTTTGAATAAATTTGATATTTTGATCTCTATTTTTATATATGCACCAAGGATAGTGCCAAAATAAGGGGGAGAGGATGTAACACCCTTGGTTTCGAACCCCCATTTTAAATAATGTATTGTTACAATGCTGAGAGGCCTGAATGCCCAAACAATTATTAAAGGGCTGACATGCCCAAGAAATGGAATGTTTTGATCATCATTAATAATAAACACATCGTTGGTTTCTAGACAGACAAGGACTAGAGTTATAGGGGGATATGATTCCACAAGAGAGGGGGATTGAGGGGATAAATATTAATTTCCTATTTTAATTACCATTTTTGTCTAAGGAAGGGGATCGATTACGTGATATTATTGGGGAAGGCCAGGAGGTTATTGATTCCCCACGAGAGATACTTAAACCCATCCCTGGTTTGATTGTGGGGTTGGTCATTGGTCATTGGTCATTGGATCGTCCGCTCCTTCACTTCTGCATTTCATACCATTATTTCCCTCACACCCTTCCATGCACTCAATTACCCATCCATTTATCCATCCTCACATGTGTCTTGGCTTGTTAAAGGAAAAAATAACTGTTGGGAATTAACCATGGGATAGTTGTCTGCAATGGTCACTGGTGCAATCCAGCCATGACCTGGGGCCTGCATGTCTGAGATGCATTGGCTTGTTCCCTATTTTTCTCACAACTGCGAGTCCTGAGAGTTCCAGCATTGATATTCTAGACCAAATGTGTTGAAGGCCCTGGATAAAGGAGAAGGATTTCCTGAGGGACTGCATGGTAGAGAAGGGTGGAGGTTCATTCTCTTGGGCGGTACAGGCTGGGTAGAAGAGAGATGGGTACTTGGATTGTTGTGGGTGCTGGGAAACCTGTGAGAGCTTGGGAAATGACTGGTTTGGGAACCCAAGTACACTCTGGAACCATCCTTGTAGATTCATAGCCCTGGCTCAGGGGTGACATTGCCGTTGAGATTTGGAGTAGTGGTGTCTACGGTTGGGTGGAACGTCCTTGGTCTACATCGAGTTGGTGTCGCTTTTTTATAAAGATAAGTGCTCTATGTTGTGATATTATTATCTGTGCATGAATGTATTTTGTTGTGTATTTTAATTATCATTTAACTAAATCTTAGATTTTGCATTCTTGCTGGATATTGTTGTGCATGTCACTAAATCTTGTATCTTATGTGTTCTTATTAATTAAATAAGGTATCGGTAAGAGTACAAAGTCAAAGGGTGGTCTTGTAAGTAGCATGCCCCGACCTGTGGGTGGTTGGGGATGTTACACATTTCTTTGGATGTTTGGACAATGGATGTTGGGGTCTAGGCATAACCATGACATCTTGATCGAGCCAAGCTCTGGATGGATTATTTTGGTTTTCCATGGGAGTTGGCTGAGTTGAAGGTTGAGATGGTTCAAATGAGAAACTAACATCATCCAAGGATTCCCCTCCTGAAGAAGGTGGAGAAGAACTAGGTGGGTATGGTGGGATATCAGATTCTCCAACACCACAGATAAGTGCTTCAACATGATTGATAATATTACCACCTAAAGGGTTTCCAGACAGACCAATACCTTGAGGTTGTTCTTGAAGATTTTTCAAATCAAGAGGTTGATTAATTTGTCTACTAGGTTGTCTGATAAGGGATAAATCACTTTGAGTTCTTATGATTGACTGGCAAAAAAATTCTTAAACGTTAATGCCTTGAGGAACTTGTATTACTAGTTCGACAAGAATGTCAGGGGTATTGTTTGACGTAGTAGTTGTTTCAATTGTAACGTTGGTTTCTGAGTGACTACGTGTTATGACAGGAGAATGATTTTTTGGGAGAGTCTTACGACCTCCACGTGCCATCAATGAATTTCAGGCCCTTCTTCTAGCACCATTTGTTAACGAGCGTTTATGACACACTGTCAACGGGAAGGATAGATCTGGATTGGGGTTGTCTATTTAACCCAAGTCGTTTGGTATGATCTAACCTGGCGGGTTTTATGGCTCCGTTAGACAAATAAGGTCCTAAAAACAATGAAAGGAAAATATACTAACTAAGAATAAGATTCTAATAATCGACACACTAATTACAAAATGTTGACATAATAGTGTTAGTGTACAATGATTATATATAGTTTACAAGGTTTACATGAAATCTTGCAAAATTCATTGTTTGAAATAATGTTTCTAAACAAGATTAAGTAAGAACATAAGTCTCTCTAATGCTAAACTAATAAATACTAAATGAATATGATTATAATGATATCATGAAAATAGACAAAGCTAATTAACATCTAAATAATGCAATCATTATTCATTCATGTATAAACAACTTTAAATAAAGGAAAACAATACATCTACTAACCTCTAGCTGATTAAAAATAATAAACTAATTTCATCTCTCTGCATTGTGTGAGCTCTTGTTGTCATGTATTAAGTGGAAACCTATGACAAAAACAATCATAATACTTTCTGAAGAAATTTAAGGAAGTGTTTCATATTTTGGAGTGAATTTATAACGACAGAAAGATAAATAATTATATATCCCGTGACCTCAAGATATCCAATAGATGAGAACAAATGAAATCTCAATCCTCAGCAATGGTGTTATCAACCATTTAACATTAGGAGTAAACTCAAAAATACCTAAATAGTTGATTGATCATAGGTACAAACTAAGACAAAAGATAATGGACAACATTGAGATAATCGACGATATAAAATATTATGTGAAGAAAAGTATAAAGCTAAATCAACACAAGTAACATTTCATAACATGGAAATCATAGGAGAATACAATGAAGCAAACATTGCACAATTTACACAAGTCTAAAGCCAATATCAAACTGCTTTCTCATATCACTTCCAAAATTATATGTCCATTCTATGGTCCAGAAAAACGTGTTCTTAACACCAGGAAACAATAACTATTTAAACATGTCTTGGATATGTTACCTCTTATCATACAAGATAGAGGAATATCCTTGAAAATAAGTTTGTTTTACAAAAATAGAGTAACAAAAGGATACTCTTGTTGGAGTCCTTAAATAAAAAATAATTACATTAATAACATTGTTTTTTCAAAAATGAGAAATTACTAAGCCATTGAATGCTTAACCCATGATTCATTTTCTTTAAACATAGCACCATGATTTTTTTGTTTACCTAAAATGATAAAAAAAAATCAAAGTTTATATCATAATACAAACAAATAATTTAAATAGACTGGCTATAAAATCTTTCGATTATGTAGCTAGTCTCAAAAGAAAAAATAAAATCAAAATAAAATCTATTTGTTATTTCTCAAACAGAATCAAATAAAAAAAATCAAAACAACTATTTACCATTTTAGAGATTTGATAGAGAGGAATCTGATAGGTCTGAATTTATAATGGTGTTGAAGTTTTTTGAGTTTTTAATAATCACATTACCAAACCGCTCAATTCTCTTGTTATCCCTGTGTGTGTTCGATTGAACGTAGGCTTTCAACTTTTAATTCTCCCTCTCGAGCAATGAATTTCATGCTACCATCTAGTTCAGTTGTTCCTGAAGATAGGGGACATCCTTGTAATATCTCTAAACCCAATCTAAACATTTTTCACAATGAACGAGTTCTATGGTAGGAAACGATCGAGCCTATTTTGCAGAGGGTAATTTAACCTGTCTTGTGATATGTTTCAAAACGTGTTGTATGCCAGAGAAACCCTCTTGATTCTTTAGTAAATGTGGGATATTAGAAAAGAAATATAACTTTGTTGTAACAGGATTGATATCGTTTACCAGAATCTAGTCATCTACATCCTCTTGAGCAATAAAATTATCGATATCATCCTCAGAAAAATGATCATCGATCTCGATCACAGGGGTCGATTTCTCAATATCACGCTGTTGATTTCTCAATTTTCTAGATAGTATTCGGCATGGTCTCTTATTTGTAAAATTCACATATGGACTACTATGTTTCTTATACTTGCCCTTTTTCTTGACAATTGATTCGTTTAAAACAACCTAAATCGGCTCATGAGTGGGAACAATAGAAAACCTATCCTTTAGATCATCTAAAACTTCTACCAAAGACTTTATGGGAATAAAATCACATCGTGGATTCTTGCCTTTGGATGGTTTCTGGGTATAAAAAGGGGTTTGATCTACAGACATAGTGTTTTCTTATAAATTCACATATAGGTTTTCGATAGTGGGGTTAGATTGATAGGGATTGGGGATTTCATCGAGATGCAGATGTAATTCAGTTACAATTTCAGGTAGGGTAAAATTATTTCTAAACAAGAAATTTTCCCAAAGTTCCCCAGTTTTAAACAGATGTGAAACCATGAGGATTCAGATGAGGCCATGGTGGAACATGCTTGATTGTGTGTTTAGTTTTTTTCTCTGATAGAACTTAGCCATTTTCTGCAGACTCCTAAGCAGATAAAAAGGCATATTCAAATTGAAATCTATAAAACCATCAACAAGAGGACATGATACAAGAAGACCAGACCATATCTACCTTCACAGGTAATAAATTGTTTAAGAATTAAGAGTAGGCCATGCCATCCTGGTTTGAAAAGATAAATCGATGTACCTTTTGGAAAACAACACAATTTCTTGGAGGCCATGAGTAAATTCCATGGCATGCCTTCAATTTGGATGCTCTTAAACCATTGATCTCCCTCTTTGTATAGTCCTGTAGCTTCTGCGATGGAAAATTTGGTTACCTCTAACTGAATATCCCTAAACTTATCCCTAGTGCCATCAAAATTCTAAGCGAAAGCTTGGTTCATTGTGAGGTTGAAACCCTCAAATCATCTGATGAAAGCATCCTAGCCATATGCCACCAGGCCGTCCATGACATCGTCAGGAGAGAGGAGAGCTTGCGAACCATTGGGATCGATCCTCACCATGGGCACCATTGATATGGTCAGATAGAAACGACAGGGGAAGCGAGAGGTGGGTTGTATTCTCCAACACACAAAATGTAGGATGAGGTCTGTATAATCAGGAGAAACCTGATACCTAAGGATTCAAGAAGCTACCGTAACAACCATTTGGAGGATTGAATGGGTAGTAACCAGAGGACGCGCAGAACATGAAACCACTGTGTGAAATGAATTACAAACCCAAACAACCAAAAATTACCACTTGCAACAATTAATGCAGGCCTGAGCTATGCAAGATGAAGCGGTGATGTTTGAAGGTAAGTGTGCCAGTCATGTACTAGGACGACGAGACTGTGATGCGACTTCTAGGGGTAGTATTCATATTTCTAATTAACCCAAAGTTCTTCTAGTTGTGCAATCAAGCATATGTCAATGTGAAAACTAAATAATCAAAGATATAAATGACTAAGTCATATCCCCCAAAATGGATAACTCAATTTTTATGGTAAGGGATCAACCAATAAAATGATAAATTCACAATATTTAGGGCTTATAAGAACATTAGGTGCCCAAAATGTTATCCAACTTGCAAAAGAAAAACCCATAAACTTTATAATTCCCTCAAACCAAAACTTGTTCTAATTGCATGATTTTAGTCATGAAATTGAACAAGTAGAACGATAAATTAAAAATAATGAACTCATACAAACAACTAGTCTAATGTTTTTTTTCAAAATTGAAGATGTTAAAAAAAATATGCAAGGAGAAGGAGGCAGGTACAATTTTTTTTATCCCTTGAAGACGACATTTTACAATGATAAAATTGACATGAATATTTGGTTTCCAACAAGAATGCACCAACAATATTGTCCAGAATAGTCATAGCTGCATTTAAAGTATTTATCCACCAATTTCTAGAGGTATACTTGGATGATTGGATAGTTTATAGTTTGTTGAAAGACCATGTAGAGGTTTTGCGACTAATGTTAGAAAGTTGTAGGCAGTGTGAGATATCGTTAAACATCAATAAGTATATCTTCGGAACACCGTTTGAGATAGTATTGGGCCATATAGTATGGAAAAAACGTTTACTAGTAGATCCTGCAAAGATTGCAGTAATTGTTAACTTGCCACCACCAAAGGCAATCGGTTAACTAAGAGAAACATTGAGACACACATGCTACTACGAAAAATTTATCAAAGGGTACCTGTAGATTATTGTGCTTATGGAGAAACTGTTGAGGAAAGATACAAAGTTTCAGTGGAATGAATATTGTGAACATGGTCTGGATACGCTGAAAGAAAAGATGGTCACCGTGCTAATACTAGTATTTCTAGACTAGGAGAAGATATTCCATGTACATGTAGAAGCATCGGCCACAACACTTGGAGCTATTTTGGCACAACCAAGAGCGAGAGATCTGGATCATCCTATAGCATTTGTGAGAAAAAAACTATCATAATCCAAGAAGAACTATAATACTACAAAGAGGGAAGGCCCCTATATGGTCTATGAACTACAAAAATTTAGACATTACTTATTGGGAAAACATTTTAAGATGTTCACAGATCACTCGGCCCTTAAATACCTAGTCAAAAAGCCACTGTTGGGGGGGATAATCTATCGATGTTTATTATTGTTGCAAGAGTTTGATTTTGAGGTAATAGTCAAGCTAGGAAAGTTGAATGCAGGATCTAACCACATATCTAGGGTCACAAATGGAGAAGAACCTACAAACCTAGAGGATAGCTTCCCGGATGCACATCTATTTTCAGTCTAGATCACAGATGAATACTTTGCATACATCATCCAGTACTTAAGCACACATACTGCACCATAGGAATATAACACCACGCATAAGAAAAACCTAGTATTCCGAGCCGCAAACTGTCAGCTAATCGCAGGACACTTATACAAAATGGGCGCATATAGCATTTTGTGAAGATATATGATAGAAAATGAAAGACCAAGGGTTTTAGCAGAATCCCATGAGGGAGTAGCAGGAGGAAATTACACAGGCAAAGCTACCACATAGAAGGTATTACACTCAGGACTATGGTGTATGACCATTCACAAAGACTTGAAGGAGTATTGCCAGAGATGCGATGTCTGTTAGAGGGTTGGTAAACCCAATAGAAGGGACAATATTCCATTGCGACCACAGGTAATTTTGCAGGTATTCAAAAAATGGGCAATAGAGTTTGTGGGACCAATTAACCCACCAACAAAGTAGACATGAGAAAGGTACATTATCACCGCGACAAAATACCTGACAAGATGGGCGGAAGCAACACCAGTCAAGGATTGCAATGTAGAAACAACATCACACTTTCTATTCGAACAAGTAATCACTAGATTTGGTTGCCCAAGAATCTTGATGAGTGACCAAGGCACACACTTCATTAACAACACTATTAAGGATATGACCAAATAATTTGAATTCCATCATCAAAAGAGCACACCATATCATCCACAAGCAAACAGAACAGTAGAAGCATTTAACAGAATCCTTGAGAATGCACTGACAAAGATATGTAATGTGAACATGGATGATTGGGACCTCAAAATACCAACAGTATTGTGGGCATACATGACCACATGAAAAAAGTTGGCAGGACACACACCATTCATATTGGTATATGACGAAGAAGCAGTACTTCCATTAGAATTTTTTTTACCCAGTCTGCACGTAGCATTGATTACACACATGATAGAACAATGCATAATACAGGATAGGATGAATCAACTGATGATCATGGAGGAAGACATGATTCTCACAGGGTTCCACCAACAATTTTAGAAGGTGAGGGACAAAGCATGGCATGACAGACACATCAAGAAGAAAAATTTCAACCAAGAAGACTTAGTGTTCATGTATGACAACAAATCCATTCAGCATCCAGGAAAACTCAAAATCCACTGGTTAGGACTGTAAGAAGTAAAACCTATCACGGATGGGGGAGTTGTACAGTTGAAATACTTAGGAGGTGCAAAAATCATAGGGATGATCAATGGGAGCTGACTGAAGTTGTACAAGGATAGTCGACCACCCATAACTTAAAAGTCACCGCATAGGGAAAAAAAAAACAAGGTATAAAAAAACACTAACAATGGTACAATGCACCAAAAGGAGAAAGATAACACACATTTAGGAATACGAACCTAGAAAAGGAAATACCGATGGTCAATTTAAAACAAAAATAAGTGGGAAATACGAAGGTGGAAAAATAAGTGCTAAGAGATGAAGGAAAGTGGAATTGAATGCTAGAAATGATTGATGGGATGTCGCATTAATCACACCAATTACAGATGGAAAGGGAAGGTAATGGAAATTAAGAAGGAACCAAAGGTTCATTGAATTTGTAAGAAAGGTAGCGTCTTCGACAAGCTTCACATGACTCCCATAGAAAGTAAGGACGCGGGAGAAAAAAGATTATTGCGATATTAGAAAAGGCAGAGAGTGATAGAGCATACAAAGCATAGAGTGAAGTTCACAGAGGTTGTAGAGGCCACTAAACTCAGAGGACGATCGAATTTCACCACCATGGAACCACCCAAACAAGTTGAACCAATCCAGACTGCAAGAAAATCCAGAGTGAGGATGAGAGAACAATTACAATCACAGGAAAGCGAATAGAAGCCGCCATAAGTTGTCAATGTAGACGAAATCCCATCACCGGATACAACACTAGTTAACCCCACACCCATTGTGGAGGAAACCCAGCAGAAAAAACCAACAGGCATGGACATGGATATTCCAGATGAGGGACAAAGCCAACAGAACAAGGGCACAAGTAGCCAAGTGTAACCAGAAAAACCTGAAGAAGCCCTGAGAGGCAATGGGATGGCTACAAATCAGGAAGCAACAATCAAGCTAGATGAATCACAGACAACCGTGTCGGAACATCCACAGAAGGGTGCAATGGAAGATGTCATGAGCTGGCCAAAAAATTATGTCAAAGAATGATCAATGGAGGTTAGAACCTCTAGTCAACCACCACCATGAACGAACAAGCACACAGTACCTAGGTCACTACAAAAACAACCCACCACAACAATTGTTTTTCCACGTATACAAGAAGGGGTCCGTGTGAAAGAAGACGTGCTACGTTATGTAGAGAAGCTAAAATTCTCGGACCATGATGTAACAGACATGAAAAAGTTCCTGGAGTTTACGAAGCAAGTCTACCTATAGATTGTGGGTCTAGATTCATTTGGGGCACTGGTTCATCAACCAGTCTAGTGGGCAACAGGATTGGAAAAAATAGGGATCTTAGGTCTGTTCGAACTACCGCACTTTGGTAGAGGACAATATGCGAACAATTGCGTCAAACAATTGATGATGGTCACACATGGTAGAGATATATGGCTGGACAAGCTCATCTCAATAGACGCAGAGATCATTGTGCATATCACAGGGCTTCCATCAGGGGCATGGACCCTGCACAATTTATAGACGATAAAACAAAGGAGAAAGAACTCGTTGAGGAGGTGAAAAATAAATACGATGTGCAGAATCATCATCAAACTGATCAATGACATTGTGACAAAAATGGCCGCAAAAATCATGGACTGCAAGTTGCTCAGAAAATTCCACAAGGAGGAAGTCCCATTCGGGGTTGTTGTAGTTGCAGCACAGTGTGCTGAGAGAACCACAGTCAGCTGGGCCCCTTACCTTTTGAATGTATTTATAGATGATTGCAAGGATGCGCAGGATCTGGGAACAAAATTTCATTATTCATGGATGATCATGATGATAGCCATTATGGGATGGAAGGAACTGAAATATGTATTTTTCTCCACCAGAACCAAACCCAATCATGGATTGAGATATTTATTGCTCGGTGCCACTTCAGACGATAGGAGTAGAAAGATGAACGCAACTATATTCAAAGGATATATATGTGACCTACATGATACCATCACCAACCTCTAGAGAATAACACCATGGGATGTTTCATACTATCAGGACATAGATAACTTCAAGGCCACTTGACATGCAATGTGGATGTAGGTGCGGAAGAACCCCAATAAGCAGTGGCTACAACTGTGCTATTTCATCATGGAGGGAGACATAGAAATGGTTATCAAGGATTGGGAAGATGACTGGAGGGTTCCAGTCCTCACTACAGACATACCTATAGGGGAAGAGGAAGACAAGGCAAGGTCAAAAGAAATACATCCCCATGAAGTCACAATGCCCAAGAAACCAAGGACGGGCCAACCCAAGCCAAAGAAGATGAAAGGGGGGAAATCTAAGGTAGCAACCCAAAAGGGGAAGAAGAAGAATACACAGACACCCTAAGTACAATAGAAACAGGTTGAGGCAGCGCATGGGACTACACCAAGTCCCAATCCACAATAACTAGGGCCGACTAAGCTACCAACTACTTAGACGGGGGGTGCGTGCAAGAAGATGAAGGCACATAGAACACCTCCCAAATACACGATTACAAAAGATGATGCGGAAATGATAGCCCAAATGGTTCAGGATCTCACATTCGAATATTTTGAGAATGTTGTGTGCCACAGAGACATAATTCAATAGGAGTTGGCGGACATCCGAAAAATCCTCAAGTAGATCAGGGAAGCGTAGGTAGCTGGCAGCAGCATGGAAACAGGTCCATCAACATCATAGATATGAGGAGAACCTGAAGCAAGTGAGTAGGATACAGCCCACAAAATACCACAATAGAGTGAAATGTTTCACATTATGCCCAACATGTTGCGCATGGAAGAGATCGTGGGGCAGACACCCCTAAAGGACTTAGCTCAATTACAATTGGTATTGTCGCAGATACCATCCATGAATCTACATAAACTACAGGTCAGTGTTACCTAGGAGGTATAGTCTCGTGCATGCATAGACACAACCAAAATACAGTACGTAAATGATAAACAATATGAGATGGAATTGATATATGAGCAGACCAAGATTGAGACCAAAGAGGAGAGGTAACACATGAATGGATTGGAACAAGAAGTGGTCGGAGCTTACGAGAAGATTCCAAAGACCAGGCACAGGGACGAACTCATGATAACATAAAATATTGATCAGATTTTGTAGACAATCGATCAATATCAGTAGGAGATTGACAATCTTTGTGAGTAGCTCATACCTACCATGCCATCGAAGGTAAGGGAGCAAAGGAAGCAGGAGGCAACAAAACAGATATAGGAGATAAAACGACAAGTCCACGTAGTGGCCGATCTATTTGAAAAAGCAGCAGAACTATGGACAAAGTTGGAAGAGGATCAACAGGTCTAGTAGTAGGACAATGAAGAATAAAGGATCAACATAGTTATCCAAGACCTCAAGCAGAGGGAGAAGACAATGTCCATGAAGGAGCGCGTAAAAGGGGTGCAAGATATGAATAAATTGTAGACAAAACTCGTCACTGCATAGACACAGAAAAAGGAGTGCTAGGCTCAAATGGAACCGCTCCAGGAGTGATTCATAGAGTTCATTGCATAGGTAAAGGAAGCCAATACATACATGGCACAAGCTCAGGCAAAATGTGCAAGGTTGATCATCGACAATATTGTAGTACACATAGTGGACGCACTCAAGGAGAAAACCAGGCAGGCTCAAACGTAAGCAACAGAGCTTAGGGAGAATTTCTAGGTGACCACCAGGGAGATTGATGAAGCACACAAATTTTAGGTGGCTTGAGACGAACCACATGTCAGTATTGGGGGCATGTTGGAAGCAGGCCAAAGCAGAAAGAAAGACTATTTTGGGAAATAAGGCATGCACAAGGAGAGTGATAGCCGGAAGAAAGAGAAGTACATGCGCATGCATGGAATACGTAACGACGTTAGGGTTAGGTTTTTTGAAACACATTGTAATGGTTGGTGATCCAAAAACATATAAATATAGATATCTAGGTCTCATAGAAAGATGTCTAAAAGAGAGAGAGACTAGAGTCGGACGAGAGTCTTGTTTCGATAACTAGTTGTAATATTTTGCTATATGACCTAATTTTGTAAGTTGTTGAGATGGAGGGGAGTAAGGAGGGTAGATATCAAAGGTTATACCACATGATAAGGATCCTGGTGTGATCTAGTCTGCCTCATAATATATCTCGACCCGACTGAGAAGATTTGTAGAGTGCACAATGCTCTAGTTTTGGAACTGCTATAATAAAAGAGCTTGAGAGCCAGATGTTTGTGGATGTAGCCCAGGAGGGGGTGAAACATAGTAAAAAATGTGTTATGTGATTGAATGCATGTGTTTTATTACTATTTTAAAGTAGTTATTGATCTACTAAATGAATGAGTTGACTATATTTCATGCATAATCATGAGTGACAATTTATTGCATTAATAAGTTAAAATAAAACTCTCAGCGCACACTTCTCAGATCTCCACTCAATCCTAGATTGAAAATGCTTGATTATTGCAGTCACAAATTAAGACTATCTCAGGTGAGACTGCGCAGTGCACTCTTTACGTTGTGTTTCCTTTTGGTTTACCAAGAGGGACGATAGTTTTAGAGGTTTTATTGGAACCCCAGTAGACATGAACCCTAGTTCAAGCATATTGAAGATATAAACTAAGATATAAATAAATAATAACCAACATATGTCCTCAACTTAAGATATCTCTCCTCCATCATAGCCTCTATGGTGTTGAATAAACATTTCCATTAAGACAAAGGTGAGGAAAATTTTAAGTACCCCACAATCCCAACAGTGTACATGGTTGGTTGGGTATGTTACAATTGGTATCAGATCCAAGATTACAACACTGTGGGTTGTATGGGCTCAAGGGAAATGAATGACAATGCTTTTGGTGTTTAGCATTTGAAAAAGAATAAGAAAAAAACATGCCCAAATCCTTTCTGCCTCAAACGGTCATTTCAAGTCGGGTGTACTACAATCTCATGATGTCTGGGCCTCCAAATGGTTCATTGCAATATCACTATCTCTCCACCTCCAAACAATCCTTTCAATTTGGGTGCACCACAATATGCTAATCGCTAAGCCTCCAAACAATCATAATGTTCATTTCAGTAGGTTCCATTCCTCCAAATATCTTGTCACCAGACCCAAATCTTGATGTATACCATAACCTAGACCACCACATAGAGATAGATATAGATTTATACATTGACCTAGATCTTGATGTAGACCATGACACGAACTCCCCTAGCTCCATCTAAGCCTAGGCATAACTTATACTCAATCCTTAACCCTATATTAACTTGAGCCATGAGGACGATGGAATATATTAATTTTTCTTTCTATGGAAATATAATAGAGGAAGGATTGATCTAAATTGTTTCTCTCAAACAAAGATACTTCATGTTGAAAAATGACTAGAAAGTTATAATTAAATTTAAAAATTGGTACCTATTCAAAATATGTGATTTGGAGTTGGATATATAACTTTGTACCATGATTTCACTACATCCACACCTCCAAACAGTCATATGTCCATTTCATTGAATCCATCATTGTCTTGTAACTATTTCTCTGTCTCCCATTCACTCTCTCCATCATTGAGAGTGAATGGGTGACAAATAAATAGTGATTTGACAATGATGGATTGAATGAAAGGGACATATGACCTTTTGGAGATGTGGATATAGTGAAATCATTGTAAAACGTTTGGGAGGGTAGGAATTACTTATGATTATTATGATATTTTATTTTGATGAGGTGACGTAGATGTGTAATAAGGGGAGAGGGAGA